>KZ678395.1:57554-263074 GCA_003019895.1 Coniella lustricola | reverse complement strand
CCCAAAAAAAAATACAAAATACAAAAACAAAAAAAAAAAACACAGTTCGATTGCTAGCTGGTGTCTGTCTTGCACGTCGACGCGTTTGCGACTTGACGGCTGCTGCATCCGTCAGTATTTCCATCAACTGCATTTTCGCAAACCGAATGCAAAACAAGACGTCAGAAGCAGCCACATGCGCAAGACACGACAGCTCTGGGCTTCGTCCAATCATGTGCAGTCCTCCCAGTCAACGCAAGAGGCAAACTGCAATGCCGATCCCATGTAAGAACAACAAAACCTGCCAAAGGATTCATGGCCGCCACTCCGGGTGAGCAGCGAACAAATGATGCGCATCGACCGGGCAAAAGCGGGCAATGACGGGCAAAGGGCTCACGGGGCAGGACGGGGCTCAAACGGGGCAGCGAGCCGGGGGTGGCTGCAACCCTCGCTCTCCGCAATTTCTGGCAGCGAGATGCCCTGAAGGGCCTCTAATGAAGAAGGGCCTGTAACCGATCGCGCTCATCGGTGGGCCCGGAGGGGCGGGCGCGAAGGCGACAAGCGGTGGCGAGTCAGTGGCACGCAGCAGGGGTCCTCCCACAGCTCTTACAGTGGGCAGAGTGAGTGACGCTAGCGTTGTTAGCGGCGACGGCAGAAGAAGGAAAGAGGAAAAAGATCAAAGATTTTCTAGCGCTAGGCCGCTTCCATGTGTCATAACAGCACGCAGTGAGCTCCCCCGCAGCGCTCTGTTAGTGGCCGGATCGAGGGAGGTCCAAAGACCTTCTCCAGCTTTCCCGAGTCCTCCCCGTAACAGCGCCGCGCTGATTGGCCCGTCCGTGGGGATCCCGATAAGATTTCGTCAGCCCGCGCTGGAAGGTGCTGGGCGAGTTGCTGCACTTGCTCAGTGGAGAGAAAACCTGATAATAATCATGGGTACAAGCAAGCGATCTTCTTTTTTTTTTTTTCCTCCACACTTTTCCCATCTTCAATCAAACCCAACCTACAAACCCAACCCAAAAAAAAAAACCCCAGCGGCATCAATCTTTGGCCGCCGACTTTCTTTAACCACCGTTTGCGCACTGGTTCTTTGCAATAGTTTTAGTTGGCTTGCTCTTCCTGTCAGCCGCGTCTTTACTGTCAAAGATCACACCTGCTATTTTAAGAAAATCAGCGATTTCCCGACCGCGGGCACCCGCCGGAAACTTCTGTGCCCAAAGCCCGAGTCTTATCTCCAGCAGCAGATTTGCGGATCGCCCGCTTGTCCACGCGACACTGCCAGCATCAAACACAACCAACCAAAACCACCTACAAGCCAACAACACCCACACATTCATTATGAAGGTCTTCAGCAGCTCGCACACCTTCGACTACTCCTGGGAGGAGGTCTCAACCGCCAACTGGCGCAAGTACTGCCCCTGGAACGATAAGTCCACCCATGTTGTCTCTGTCGACACGCTCGACCGTCACGTCGACCCCGCGACCGGCATCCTGCGCACCGAGCGTCTCATCACATGCAAGCAATCCGCCCCTGAATGGATCAAGTCTCTGATTGGCGTCGGCGATGAGTCCCACGTCTTTGAAGCCTCCTACGTCGACCCGGCCAACCGCACCGTCACCATGGTCTCGTGGAACCTGACATGGAGCAATGTCATCAACTGTCAAGAGACGGTCGTCTACCGACCAGTCAACGGCGGCAAGCAAACAGCCTTTGACCAAGAGGCGCGCATCACGGCTCTATGCGGTGGCTGGCAGCGCATCAAGAACAAGATCGAGGATTTCTCCGTATGCCGCTTCCGCGACAATGCCATCAAGGGCAAGGAGGGTTTCGAGTCCGTGCTGGCCATGAGCAGGAGGGTATTCGCCGAGGAGAGGGAGCGCGAAAAGCTGGGAGGCGAGCCTGCCCTTGCTGTCGCAGCATAGATGGATCAAATGGCGCGAATACTCGCACCTTGAAATATCTGCCTGCCGAACATCACTTTAGCCGCCTGTCGGCGACGATGATGAACGTCGTGCTGTGGCTGTTGTCTCGAATGCACTTTGCCAGCAGTATACATCCATCAGGCATCCAAAAAGATGCTACGACACGCACACGACTCCTTCCTTTTTGTGAATTTTATCCTCACATATTCAGCATAGCGATTTGAACTTTCAACGACTGGAGCAGCGGAATAAAAAAAAAGACAAGGATGAAGATTACAGGGCCGTGGGCCACTTATTACCAAGCTAGATCGAGATTTGTTCTTGGGTTTTCCAGAGCGGGGTATACACAAGACGGCGTTTAAATGGGATTGACCTCAAGGAATAATTTGAAAGGAGTTTCTTGATTGAACACTTTGTTATCCTTACACTGCATTACACTACATTACACGATCGCCTTTAATGTGCTTGATCGACTGGGAGAAGATAGGGAGGAAGATGCATAGATGATAGAACGATATGCCAATCCGATACACACACTCTCTACTCGAGAGGCCTTTTTTCTTCACTCGAAATTTTACATTTTGCTCACCGTGATACTTAATGTCTTGGTTCTCTGACAACTGAACAGCCTCAACCTTATTTGCCCTCCATAACATCGAGTACACCAAGAAAGAAAACACTTCCTCCATCCGCCACAACTTTCAAGGACCCATCCTTGCAACACACATTTCCTTATACCGCCTCAAGACACTCTTGACCTCCTCGTCCAGTCCCAGTCCTTTTTGCGCCGGCACCTGCAGCACGTCACCATTCTCACCCTCATTCT
Source organism: Coniella lustricola (assembly GCA_003019895.1). Taxonomy (NCBI): domain Eukaryota; kingdom Fungi; phylum Ascomycota; class Sordariomycetes; order Diaporthales; family Schizoparmaceae; genus Coniella; species Coniella lustricola. Next base: position 260,349 of record KZ678395.1, on the reverse strand, counting down.
CACCTTCACCCTGCCCTTGACCCTCAGACGGTAAAACCATGCTGATAAACGCCACCGCCTCCTCGTAGCGCTTGTAGAAATACAGCTCCTCTACGGCGTGCAGGATTTCTTGGGCTTCTTGCTTGGTGACTTTTTGGGCTGACAGAGGCAGGGGGAGATGGAGGAGGATTGTTCTTGCTATCTGCCGAGGGGAGGGGAAGGGGGGGGGTTAGTGGAGGAAGATTTGAGTAATAAGTGGAAGAAAAAAAAAAGGAAGAAGGAAAAATGAGAAGGATTCAAAAATAGAACACACACCTCGCCATTCTCAACTTTGGCAACATACGATGCCTTAACAGCTTGGAATTCTTCCTCTGTTTGTCCTGTGCGGTCCCGTGATGGTGCTGCACTGGACTGTTGTGTTTGTTCTGACTCGGACTCGGACTCGGAGAGAGAGATTGCAAAGAGGCCTGAGTCGAGGGCTTCGTCCGACATGGTCTGAAATCTGAATTGGGGTGGTGTTTTTGACGGGCGAAGGGGGACCGGGTGGGAAGGAGTGTAAAAGGTGGTCTTTTGCGGGATTGTATCAATATCAGTGAGAGTGGAGGAAAAGAGGAATAGACTAGACTGTCGTCTAGATCCGGCGAGGACTTATAGATGCGTCGTGTCTGGCCTGATAAAAGCACGGCTTGGATTGAGGTGACCGTGTAACTAAGATGGTTTCGTGCTTTTTGCTCGTCGTTTATTGATGGTGGTTGTTGAATATCGTCGGGGTTATTGTTCAAGTTTGCTGGTACGTCGGCAAGGAGGTGCAAGTGAGAAGGCCGCTCGTCCATTTAGTGATTTTCACTTTTTGCTCTTTACCGCTTTGGGATGGGTGCCCTTGACCCGCAGGTATCGCTGTTCACGCCTTCAACAAAATTGGACCAGGGATGTCCTCGATGTCGTTCCTTCCGTAGATGGTAGTGGAGGATGTGTGGAACCTGTTGACGTCTTGTCCTTCAAACTCACACAGCCCTCCGTATCCCAGCTCTTCCAACTATCGAGTTTCTTTGACCAAACTCATTCTCATCTCACGTTGGAAAAGGAAAAAAAAAAAACCTTGCGAGTTTAACACAGCGTCGTGCTGTGTATTTCTTGTCTTGCTGTTATTTGAATTGACTTTGGAGTGTTCCACGAGACTTGTACAAAAGCTCTCAGCATCCCATCTTGCATCGCCAACTACTTGGATCTCCACTTGGATCGGAGTGTCCTTACTGCCCTCGAAACACCTTGCAAGAAAAGCTTCTGGTATTGGAAAGAGTTCCGAAAGAACAAGACCAAAGATGGACAACCAAGTAGAGAAGCTGGTGGACAAGGCATGGGCCAAGTTCCTCGAGACGCCGCCGGATCGTCGACTGAGTGAGTATCTGTTCTCCCCTGGCTTGTTCTGAATGCTAGATGCTGGACCGGAAAGCGTACAATGGTAATTTCTGGATATATTGTCCCAACTGGATACTGGAGGGAGATCTGCACTTTGCACAAGGGGTTTTATCATACGCCACTGGATCCCCTATAATCATGGGCTCAAGTGCTGCGAAGCTCAAGTCGGCAGGACTCGCCTGAAGATACAGGAAGGCAATGACTTCAAATGCTCATTTGAACCATGTCAAATCAGCAATAACGCAGAACTCCTAAACTAACCGTTCGCGTATCCAACAGTGATCGGTATCGGAGGAATACCAGGCTCAGGTTCGTGCTAACCTCCCGTCACTGGTCACACCACACTATATTCGCTCTATTCACCCAATACACACATCGAATCTTGGACAAAGAACTCCTAACCCTCCTCACCACATACAGGAAAAACAACCCTCTCCCAAATTATCACCGCCGAGCTCAACAAACGCCATCATAATCAACAGCAGCAGCAGCAATCCACATCGTCCTCCTCACAACCGTCTCCCATAGCTGCCTTCGTGCCCATGGACGGCTACCACCTCACCCGCGCCCAGCTCTCCGCCATGCCAGACCCAGCCACAGCCCACGCCCGGCGCGGCGCAGAGTTCACCTTTGACGGCGCCTCCTTTCTCGCACTCGTTCGGGCATTGCGCGAACCACTTCCCTCTGCTGCCACTGTCATCACAGCCACACCCCCTTCCCATCCCTCATCCTTCCCCCACGGCACAATCTTTGCCCCTTCTTTCGACCACTCCCTCAAAGACCCCAAAGAAAACGACATTCCCATCCTTCCCACACACCGCATCCTCGTCTTTGAAGGCAACTACATCGCCTTGGACCAAGACCCTTGGCGCACCGCCGCCAATCTCATGGACCAAGTCTGGTTCGTCGAGGTGGATTTCGCCGTTGCGCGCAAGAGACTGGCCCAGCGCCATGTGCGTGCCGGCATCGCGGCGAATGAAGAGGAAGGTGATCGCCGGGCCGTGGAAAATGATTTGCCAAATGGGGAGGAGATTGTGCAAAAGAGAGGTGCTGTAGATGAGGTTGTCGTCTCGCGTGAGGATGGGAGCTGGGTGCATGCTTAGGAAACAAGATGAGAGAGAACATCTCAAGATTAAGAAGTCTATAGAGGTCTCTGCCGTGGCAGGATGTCGTGTACTTGGGTCAAGTCAGTCGTCGCGGTGTCTGAAGCAGAGCCATACTGTTACAGCCTTTGGAGCAATCTGAGGACAGCTTTTTTGTCACAAAGGGTTCATTAGAGCAGCAATCAGCCTGTTCACCACATCTCCAAAAGCCACTGGAACAACATCAGCCGATGACAACAGACACATACTCTCGACATCCGAAACGATACTGAAGCGGCTATTGGTTGTCTTGCACTAGCTGGGAAGTCTAGCTGACTACCTAAATACCTGAATCCGAGGTACAACTTGCCACCATAATACTGACTGACCGCTACGGTCAGTGAAATTGCTCAGATGTTCCGGTCCTCCTGGTCTGCTAGCCATTTCCAGATTCACTGATGCTCAAAAGTGGTCGCATATCAAGCTCTCACCCACAAATCTCCTGTGTTAGAAATGTCGCAAGCAGAAACGACGATTTCCGCAGAAATGACCCTTGAACGAAAAACCACACCCATCTATCCGAACACCAAATGATAGCCAAATTAGCCGCGCTACAGGTTCAAACGTCCGAAGGCCTCGTCGATTTGCGAAATTCTTTGCTGAGGTTCGGACGGCCGAGTCGTATTCTGCAAGTTGTGACGAGAGTTTAGCAGGCCACGCTTGGGAGAGGTAACGTCTGCAGTCTGAGTCTGCATGAATTGCACCGCCGTTCCAGAATCATTCGGATCCGTGGAACCGACCTTGAAAGGCGGCGATGCAACTCGTGAAGCAGATTCCATGGTGGATTCACAAAAAATGATGCCCTTAGCGTCCGAATCAAAGACAGTTGAAGTCGTGTTGGACTCTGGCTTTGAGCGGAACTGCATGTCAACAACATGATTCATGTTGATGTTGATTCGGTCAACCGCGGCAGTAGCTTCGGGAGCAGCCTTCGCAGTGCCTGTGGAAGGCTGCTTCTTGTGGCCATGTACCTGCCATGCCAGTCGGCCTGCAAATTGGATGGCTTCAGCGCGCTCGGTCGCAGTGCTTGCAACGGGCTTTTTGAAAGTCGAAGTTGGGTTGTCCGTTGGCAGAGTGGTATTGCCAGTCTCGATTCTAGCAGGACAACCGGTTTTCCGTCCAGACTTCTTTGGCATTACCGCATGGAAGTTTGGCAGCCAGGAAGGGGGCTCAACAGGCTGATCACGGAGGCCGACTAGTTCCTCGAGGTCGTAGCGAGGCTTCTTTTCGTCGCGGTTCGCTGGTCTAGTCTCATTCTGAGTCTTCAATGCGCCAGAGCTGCAAGAAGGAGATGAAAGGGCCATGACCATGTTCTTGGTCTGTTTACGAACCCTAGGGTGCGAAGCAAAACCGTAGTCGCCATCGAGATTGACTGAAACCTCATTGCCATATGCCAGACGGTCGAGGTTCTGCGCAGCTTTCGCACACTCTTTCACACCAGACTGAGGGTTCTTCAAGCCGCAATTCATCATCACTGCTGTGCAAGCAGTTCGAACCATGTCGCTGACCATGTCAGCGCTGAGGGTTTGAGGCGCTGTCGAGTACATGTAATTCACGCCTTTCATCATCCAGTCATGGAGCTCCTGAGGAACTTCGATTGAGTGAGTAGCACGAGATTCTGCTTCCTTAGTTGCAATGACAGTCTCAACAGCCGGCAAGGTCTGAGAAGCGACTATGGAATTGAAAGCAGACTGAAAAATCGTCTTCTTGGCTACACTGCCTGTGGCATCGAGCTGGAAGATGTTCAGAAGCTGGTCGTTCTGGAAGCTTGGGATAGACCGGCTGAAGCTCTCCTCAATCACAGTTTCCTTGGTACCAAAGACAGAAGGCTTTGGCTCAGGTTGATCGCTTTGAGAAGTTGCTTGCGCGAAGTTCTCCTCAGTCAGAATTTCTTTAGTGGCATCAACGCAAAACTTGGGCTCTGGCTGCTCTGGCTGCTTCGTCTTGATCTTTGACTCATCAGACGGCGTCGCCAGGGCGCTGCCGATTTTGGTGCTTAGCATGGTACTCTGGGGTAGGCGTCTGATTTGACTCTGTAGGTCTTGCAAAGCGAGAATGAAGGCCTTGCACTTGGCGTAGTTGCCGAAAGATATGGTGTGGTACACATTGGTGTGCTCCTCCACGAGAAACATGAGCATCAGGGCGCCCTGGTGGCTGTCAACTGTCATGCAGCTGGCACAATCCGAGACGAAATGTTTGATATTAGCGCCAATGAGATCCTCCACCAAGAGTACAATCATGCTGTCTGATGCATTGAACCCCTTGATCAAATGGAGGGTCGCGGCGTGCTTGCCTCGGTCCTCGAACGTTCGCGACTCAACCACAACAGCTACTTTGAACACAACAGTGTCACCGTCAGAAAGCGGCACGAGCAATCCAGACTGGCCATCGCACGGCATGTTCTTAGGATCGATTTCCTCCGCCTCGTTGGCGAAACTGCCCAACAAATAATCTTCGCCACTAATAAGCGGCGAAGGGGGGGTGGGCTGAAAGCCTGGCTCTATAATCGTGAGACCAGCTTCTGCAGCTGTTTGGGCAGGAATACCAGTCGAGTTGGACAGTCTTGTGGCGGTTCGAGGAGCGACCGACTGCTGAGAGTAGATTGGCGCCGCGTTCACGATAGTTGAAGACTTTGCTTGAGCCAAAGTTTGGGAAACCGTCGTGGCCGAAGCCGCAAAGGGTGAGTGGGCTGACTTCAGGAGGGGTCCATTATCTCTGTTTCGGATGGCCACGTGGTGACGGTGGGATACGACTGGCGAATGCTGAGGACTTTCTTTGCTAGCCAGCATAGCATTGATATCAATGGGACCATCACCAGCATAGAGCCCGCGACGGTTAGGGTGACCTCGAGGACCACCACGGCCTTGACCACGGGGGCGAGCACGGGGAGGTATGTGACCGTTGTGGTCCCGTGCTATCATGCTTTTGCTGAAGACTGATTCGATATTCTGGCCCCCAGTCTGAGTCATACCAACACGGCGAGAACGAGCCAATTGGCCGTCGAGCATTGAGTCCATGTTGGATACCATGGCAGCATCGTCATCGTCGAAATCGCCGCTCTCGATGGCCTGCTGCCAGCGGCTATTGACAGGCTTGGCTCGCTTGGGGCCGAAGCCTGGAGCATGAGCAGGGACACCGCGACCGCGAGGATTGTCTTCCATGGGCAGGTTGTCAAGTCGAGCTGCGCCAAGCTCAGCCCACATGGCGGCCTTGATGGCGGCTACTTCGTCAGACGGGTCGGTGGGTGCCATGATGATGGGTCGGATGACACGACCAGTACGCACACAGCTGTTGAAGTCGAAAGGTTAGCAACATGGTCATTATCACTGCTCGGAACGTAGGCTGCCTAGAGAGGCTAGCACTTCGAATCACCGGGCAGATACAAGGACGCCTCTGGCTGCGTCAAAGCAAAGCTCACAGAGAGAAGGAAGCAAGCGGGCTTGAGGTTTGAGATGCCTGGTTGTCTCTGAACACGTCGAAATGGGTCTGTTTCAGACAAACCAGTTCCAAGTCGAAGAGCCGCGGAGCGGGTAAGCCAACGCTGGCCGCTATCACAAAGCCAATGTCTTCAGTGATGAGTGGTGCGAGCGAGGCCACAAGAGATGGGCAAAGCTCGAGTGCTTGGCCAGCAACACGCAACCATGTTGGCGTTAAGGTGGAAAAGGTGGCTCGAAGTGCGAATGTCCAAAAAGGAAGGGGCAGTGTACAAATGGAGAAGGAGGCAGAATGGAGTGGGGCATACCTTGGTCTTTACAAGATGATCACGGCCTGAATTTCGGTTACACAACCCACAGGTGTAGAGGACGAGGGACCAGCTTGATACGACGAGGCTGTTGTGAGAATAACAGTGGCAATGTCAGTGATGAAGGTGTCTGGTTATGCGGAAGAGCCAGCGCTGAGTCGGCTTCAGGATTGGGGAGGCTCACTTACCGAAATGCAAGGGACTTTGTGTCAACACGCCGAGTTGTACTGGAAGAACTTGGACTGGGAAGCAAGACCCAAATTGGAAGATGTTTGGCAGGAGGGAAAGAGAAAGAAGAGATGGTGCAGTTGAAGAGGTCCGAGACCAGATGAGCGCCGGGGAGTCCAGCTAGGAGGAATCAGAGGGAGTCTGATCCGGAAGCTAGACATTGGAACAGGCAGAGGCACACTCAGGCTGCAGGGGAGTATACTCTTATCATTTCAAAGCCGGCTGCAGATGCAACCAAGTCGTCGACCACCAAAGAACAGCCTACAAGTCTTGAATACCAAAACATTGATGATATGTATAATTGTTTCGTTGTACGCTGAGCTTCATCATGGGAGACTGCACATTACCAAGAACTTGTTCAGTTTATCAATTACAATTCTTACTTTGATCAATTGCACAATGATTCAATATGGGGAGCACAAGGGACACAGCCTCGATCCAGATCTGCAACACAAATAATTCACCGAGCCCACATCTTAATATGTCAAAAGATCAAATCAATTTAATGTCGACTTATGACATGAACTTAAGAGTATCAAAATCCATAGATAACCCTCTGAACGCCAAACCATGCTTGCTATCATCCATCAAGAACCATTCCCTCAAATGAAACGCTTATGCCGTAGCATCCTTAGGCAGGCCGTCGAGACCGTCCTTTCCCTGGCGACCGACCTTGCTCAGGTCGACGTCGGTAGCCTTGCTGGCAGGCTCACGGAGACCAGAGGTTGAGCCTGCACCAGTCGAGATGTCGGAAGAGACACCGCCAGCGCCAACGTTGACGTTGCGGGCGTCAGAAGAGTTCCAGTCGGAAGCGACAGGAGGCTGCTCCGGGAGAGGCAAGTTGGACTGAGCCTCAGCGATCTTGTCGGCCTTGGAAGTCATTTCTGTTGTGCGTTAGGACTACAATCCTAAAACAAGGTTAAATTTGGATTGGACAAGTTGCTTACTGTTTGTTTGTAGTGGTGGAGTTGGATGGAGTTAAGATATTGGAGGAAACTATTGATTGTGAAGTTTGCGTTTGAGATTTTTTGACTGCTGAGTTGAATTGTAATGTGGTTGATGAGGAGGAAATGGTTTCGATAATTACCGACGTACTCAAGAGATATTTGTAGGTAAAGAAGGCATGGAGAAGGTGCAGTTTTGACGTCACCCACGAGAGTCTTGCAGCAGCAAATGGCGGATTGACGTCAAACAGTGGACATGACTCCCGCTCCCGCATCAACCAGGCCCACCCACTAAAGTTGAGCCGCACCGTCTGCAAATACAGTATCAGCACCTACGGGTGGACTGCCTGCCCAATACAGAGAGTCAGACTGATAATCTCATCTCCAGGCACGTCAGTGTGGAGAGTCGTGCTGATTTTCTCCTCCAGGACCATTCCAGGCAGCAAGCGACATTTTACTTACTTGGCGGCCAACGGCAGGGGTGTCGGAGCAGTTATGCCAAAGCTCATCGTCAATCACACTTGCAAGGTCATCATTAGCCAACGACATGCTCAAGGTACCGTGAATTTGTTCAGCTCACTCATAGTATTGACAGGTATCTCGCCCACAAAACGCCTATTGTCCCATGCGCCGGAGAAAAATGAATGTCAGCAGTCACAACGCCCCGCCAAGCGCCTAATGTCGCAGCACACACAAGCCAACCTGCTGAATAACGCCTTCCCAAAGCTGCTCAATCACGGTCCACCATCACACTACTCGAAGCCTGCCCGAGACGGCTGGCCAAGGCGCTTGTCTGTCTCTGCTGAGGTCGCCTTTTCGCCCAAATCTGGGTTGAGATAGTTGGCATCTTCGGCTGCCTCGTAATCGGCAATTAAATCACCAACAACCTCGCGAGCTTCGTCGAATTCGTCCAGATTCTCGGAAAAGGGCGCAGTCTTCTTGTAGCCGTCCATGAATGCGTTGCGTTTGCGCATGCCTTCGTACTGGCGTACGATTCTCTTGAAGAGCTGTAAGAAAGTGGTTAGTCTAAGTAGAATCACGCATTACAAATCGCTTAATTGGCACTCACTGTAGCAATGCTGGTGTGATTAGCCAACATGAGACCACTCACGCGGTGGCTCATGGGAATGTACGGACTGCGCTTCGTCAGTGCGACCTGAATGCTTGCTGGACCCCATGGGATGAAGGTCGCAAGTCTGCGTTCACGAATTCGTAGCAAACTCTTATGCACGTCGGTCGGATCAACCTCGCCCTGGATCACGTTGAGGATGGAAATGTAGCAACTCTTCTTGCCTGGGACCGTGGAGACCATTCTGTTCTTAGGTTGCAATAGTCTCCTCATGACGTCCAGCACCGTAGTCTTCCTCACTGTCTTTGCCTGCTCGACTTGGTGGCCCGTAAATGGTGTGTATGCAGTCATCAGGAAATGGCATCTGGGCGTCGGGATGAGGGAAGCCAGAATGCTGACCAGGTCGTTGTGCATATAGCCAGGGTACCGCAGAGTCGTCGTGCTAGCTGACATGACCGTTGATACAAGTTGGTTGGTCTGCTGGAATGAGGGTTCCTTTTGTTCGTGCAGTCTATCCGCTGCAATGTGTGAAAGCGCGCCATTGTCCAAAACCACCACAGAGTCGGCATTCTGCGTCAATCTTCTCATGGCCAGCATACTGTTGTAGGGGTGGACCACAACATCACCGGCGTTGGTCGTATCGGGGAATACAGAGTAGGTCTGGATGATCTTTTTGGGAAATCTGTCGTTGAGTCTTTCAAGCAGGAACGAGCCAAGGCCTGAACCTGTGCCACCAGCAATCGAGTGCAGCATCATGAATCCCTGGATCGAGAAGGTTAGATTTCAAGCCTTGCAAATCCAGAGACGACCTTTCGCTTACCTCCAGAGAGTCACTGCCATCAGCTTCACGGTCTATCATCTCCATTATATCTTCGTGTACTGATTCACCAGTCTGATAACCATCACCCCAATTGTTTGCTGCACCGATGCCATTTTTGCCGACGTAGAAGTTTTCAGGATTGTAGATGTTCTTGAAGGGCCCCGTCTGTATTCCGTTGATGACCTGAGGACAATGTAAGTCTTGTGCACCAGCCTCATGTGCAACCGGCGTGACTTACTCTGGGCTCGAGATCGATTAGGATAGCTCTGGGGATGTATCGAGTGTCGTCGCTCTGGTAGAAGAACACATCTTTCCGGTCGCCGCCCTCGGTCGCAAAGTCTTCTAAGTTTCCGTCTTGGCCGATGCCGTGCTCTTGGCAAAGCTGCTGCCAGAATTGACTGCCAACTGGATGAGGTCAGTACCGGAGCGAGATGCGACACCGTTTCTTGTCGGGCGCGTTTGAGGTTGTCAGGAAGGTGGGAGGACTCACTGCTATTGCCGCATTGGCCTGCCTGGACGGTGATGATTTCCCTACTGATGTCAATAGCTAGAAGAGATCGTAACAGGATATAAAGCATACCTAGGCATCGCGCAAGAGGAAATGGAGTGGTAATCTACTTGCTGGGATAACTCAACGCGTCGACGCGTAAGTTCGGTTCGCCTTGGGTACCTAAGCTACTGCTGTGCTGGGCTTAGAGAAAGGGTTAGGGTAGTAAGACGCTTGTCTGACTAACTGGATCAGATGGGTGTCGTATCTAAGTACCTATACCTAGGTACCTAGAAGTATCCCTCTCTTAACATGTTTCTGTTGTTGTTGCTATTGTTGTTTCTACTGTTTAAGATTCTCTTCAAATTTTTGCTTCAAGTGCATAACTAAAAACAGATGTCAAATCAAGTTTGAGAACTTCCATTATACCATATATATTTATCATTATCACCAAGATACTAAACATCCACCCATGAATGTCCACGGTTTTGCATGAGCACTCTTGAGTAACAGATCGAAAAGTCTCACTCGCGTTTTGATTGTAAGTGCTTGATGGTCACAAAGCTCGCGGTCCTATCTACGGACTGTAAGACCATCATTGTGGAATATCTCGTAAAAGGCACGTATAGATATCACACTCTCCATATAGTTGGCACAAAGTACTAAATCGCCAAATTCTCCTGATAAGTTACATCTATATCACTCGAAAATTCCACTACGGAATCTAAGCTTTTGTATACCATTTTATTGACACCCGGCTATTGTTAGTTTGTCTCGCATTCTGGTACAAGTTTCCTCGTGATGGAACAATGCATTGTTCTTGTACGACGTCCAGCACGGCCAGAGCTGGAGGGGAGCATACGAATTCAAGCAAATAGACATTTGGGTTTGTGTCATCAGTTCACATTGCTTCGACCTAGAGATGTTTTGCATTCTGCTGTACTATGTAGTACTTACGTTGGGAATGAGACTGGAAGTCCCTATGATTAACGCCAGTGGGGTTCGTTAACCGGGCCAGTGTGCCTCTGTGATATCCATGAATCCATACTTTATCGCCCTGTCAATCTTTCGTACAACCCGATTGGCTTACGATTGTAGACTGGATCGATTAGCACTGGGTAAGACCATTTCTCCTTGTATGCTTCTTACTGCCGTGGTCCTTCCATAGAAGGATTACTGCTCAGCAAAAAAGCACATGGCACCTGAGTTTCTCCATTGCTGATGTATGATGCCGTACCTACAGGGTTTTATGTTCAACTGGCTCCACTACCTGCAGCCCATTGAAACGGCGCGCCCCTCCCCCTGTCTTGCCTTGTTCAGGGTGCCAGCGGTATATCTCTAGGTATCTCCACAGCGCTAACTTACAGCGCCGAGCGCTGCTACGCATCATCTCCACATGCCAAGTACGCCAAAGGGCAGTAGCTTCTACGAGATTACCAGCGGCCGCGAGCCAATCTTGCCAATCTCCTGGAAAGGGAGGCTTCCGACTGACCGCCCCAAGACCGCTCCTAGAACCACAGGCCGCTTATTTGTTTTGCTGTCCAGGCATGGGGAGCCTTGATGCACCATTGAATTCGTCGCTGCGGCTCTTTCTTGCTAGCTGAACCTAATACCAACTTCCGTTCCTTTGATTCCTTGTCGCTGTTCCTGTTCCATATTCTGCGATAATCGCCCAAAGACAACGCTCGCTACATAGAATACGCCTGATCCCACGCCGTACCGCCAACGACGCCACGTACGACTACAAAAGACCAACGTCCTAGATCACGCCGAGTCCTCCACGAAATCTCCAAATGGCGACGATCGAGGACCCGTTGCCCCTGCCCTCGCCGCCGTCAATCCGCATAGACCACAGCGATGTCGACGATGCAGATGCCGAAGTCACGGCCGACGAGTCGCAAACGCCTGGCGGCGTCAACGGCTCGGCTCTGAAGAAGCGGCGCCGCTTCCAGAAGCGCCTCAAGCAGCTCTCCGAATCTATGCCCAACACTCCTCACACCGGCGCAACCGCAGGCTCCCCCATGGTCAGGCGCTTCCCCAATCTGCCTCGCCGAGCAACCATGCCCGACTCCCCGGAGCGCGGCGCCGTTTCTGAAGGTGAAGGCCAACAAATGGCTCGGCCGATGGCCGCAAGGAGGGGACACTCGCATTTTGGGCGCTCTACAGACGCAGAGGATGCCGGCGACAATGCTGTCCGGCGACGCAGCCATAATCGCCGGATCAGTATGTTTGGCGTGGGAGGAGGAGCAGCAGCAGGAGGAGGAGTATCAGACGGAGACGCAATACAAACGCCGCGGAGACCTCGTTTTGGCGCAGAGCGGTATTCAACGTTCGCTGCCGGTGCCAGGTGGAAGCAAGTTAAGAATACTCTGGGTCTGCTGCGGCACAAGAGAGGCGAGCCCATCGATTACTTCAAGTCGACTGAGCTCATGGGTGAATTAAGAGCTGGAGCCCCTGCCGTGGTCATGTTTGCAAGTATGCTTCAGCGCGATGAGCACGGCCACAAGAAGATCCCGGTGCTGCTGGAACAAGTGCGAGTGCAGATTGCAGACAGCGTCGTTCGAGGCGACAGCGAGCGCCATACCCTCTTCACCATTCATCTCGAGTACGGTAATGGGCCGAATCGCATGACATGGAAGGTCAAAAAGAGCTTGGGTGACATTCTGCGTATGCATTTCAAGTACAAAGGCAGCGTCACCACTGCTCGGCTGAAGCGCCCAGGAGGACGCGTCGGACCAAAGCAGCCAAAGTTCCCGTCCAAGGCATTCCCTTACCTTCGCAACATCAAAAAGCTCGATTTCAGCGACGATGACGAAGGACCTGCTGCCGATGTGGACACAGTGGTGCCTATTGGCGAGGACGATGTCGGGGAAGCCACTGCCGGTGAGATGACAGCTACCGATGTCGAGGGTCGACCAGGAGCTTCACGGCGACGAGCTTCCAGAATGAATATTCTGAGCCCGAGACGCAATACATCTAATTTCGAAGAGGGCTCTGCCGCTGCTCTTGAAGCTCAACGAGATGCCGAGGATCAGAAACGCAAATACGCCATCTACCAAAGAAAAGCACTGGAAAAGTACCTTCGGGAGATGGTGCGCTGGCTCATGTTCAGACCAGACAGCAACCGCCTTTGCCGTTTCTTCGAATTGTCTGCTCTTGGAGTGCGTCTTGCAGCAGAGGGAGGATACCACGGAAAAGAGGGTTTTATGCAACTGCGACCCACCAACGAGTTCTTCAACCAAGCGAGGAAAATCTTGAGAAAAGACCGCAAGTGGTTCCTTGTGCGGCAGAGCTATATCGCATGTGTGGATTCTCCAGAAAGTATCGACATTTGCGATGTGTACCTCGTTGACTCTAGATTCGACATCATTTGCAAGAAGAAAAAGCTTGGACAGGTGGCTGCTAAGAAGGCCAAGAAGGCTAATGCGAACCAAGGCGAAGGCGAAAGGGTTGACGACGGCGAGGATGACGACTTCCTTCAAGACCCTCACTCATCCAAGAAGCATCACCACAAGTTGACCATTGTTAACTCCGAGCGCAAGATCAACCTCTACGCGCAGCAGCACGATCTACCGCAGTTTGAGGAGTCGATAAAACTAATGATGGAAAAGTCCCCATGGGCTTCACCAAAAATCCGATTCGACAGCTTTGCGCCTGTTCGGCAGAACGTATATGCTCAGTGGCTTGTTGACGGACGCGACTACATGTGGAACGTTTCTCGCGCCATTTCCATGGCAAAGGATGTGATTTACATTCACGATTGGTGGCTAAGTCCGGAATTATACATGAGAAGGCCTCCCTGTATCAGCCAGCGGTGGCGGTTGGACCGGCTTTTGCAGCAAAAGGCATCAGAGGGTGTCAAGATCTTTGTGATTGTGTATCGAAATGTCGAGGCCGCTGTTCCAATCGATTCCGAATACACAAAGAGGTCTTTGCTCAACCTTCATCCCAACATCTTTGTGCAGAGATCACCCAACCAGTACAAGAAGAACCAATACTTCTTTGCTCACCACGAGAAAGTGTGTATCGTTGATCACAACATAGCCTTCTGTGGTGGTATTGATCTCTGCTTTGGACGTTGGGATACACCTCAACATCTCCTCTCAGACGACAAGCCTACTGGCTTCGAGCCTCAGGAAATCCAGAACGTGCCAAGGGACTCTGAGCACGTGCAGATGTTCCCCGGCAAGGATTACTCCAACCCGAGGATACAGGATTTCTTCAAATTGGATGAACCGTACGAGGAGATGTACGACCGCTCAAAGACTCCGCGAATGCCCTGGCATGATATCTCCATGCAAGTGGTAGGCCAGCCGGCACGAGATCTGACGCGTCATTTCGTGCAACGATGGAACTATCTCCGCCGCAATCGAAGAATTACTCGACCTCTCCCGTTCCTTCTGCCACCACCGGATTTCCGTGAGGCGGATCTGGAAGCTCTTGGACTGACGGGCACCTGCGAGGTCCAAATTCTGCGGTCCGCTACCACATGGTCGCTGGGTACGGCGCACACAGAGTGCAGCATTCAAAATGCCTACGTTCAGATGATTGAGAAGTCGGATCACTTCGTCTACATGGAGAACCAATTTTTCATCTCTAGCTGTGAAGCGCTCGGCGTGCCGATTGTCAACAAGATTGGAGACGCACTGGTGGACCGCATCAAGCGGGCCCATGAGAATGACGAGGACTGGAAATGTGTCATCCTCATCCCACTCATGCCTGGATTCCAGAACACTGTGGCTGAAGTTGAAGGAACCAGTGTCCGTCTCATCATGCAATGTCAATACCGTAGCATTTGCCGAGGAGATTCGTCGATTTTTGGTAGACTCCGCGCGGCCGGCATTGAGCCAGAGGATTACATTCAATTCTTTTCTCTGCGCCAGTGGGGCAAGATTGGTCCCAACCAGGATCATGTCACTGAGCAACTGTACATCCACGCCAAGCTTATCATTGTCGACGACCGCGTTGCTCTGATTGGGTCAGCCAACATCAATGAGAGATCTATGCTGGGTTCCCGCGATTCCGAGATTGCGGCCATCGTCCGGGACACCGACATGATCTGGTCGCAGATGGCAGGCAAAGACTATCAGGTTGGTCGTTTCGCGCACACTCTCCGCATGCGGCTGATGAGAGAGCATGTTGGCTTGCCGGTGGACGAGATTATCGAGGAAGAGCGGAACCAGACCTATGGACAGGACGAGGCATTCCAATCTGACATGGATCGCATTTACGGCAGCGACTCCGAGGGGTCTATCAGATCAGACCGGCACTCAGAAGACTACCTGACTGCAGGGCGTCCGGATGTGCCTAGGGTACACAGCTTGAATTACGATGTTGATCTTCAGCTAGATGCGAACGCCGAAACGGCGCGTCGCTCTCCTCCAAGCTCAAGTAGTAGCAGCAACTCGAGCGATTCTCCACTGTCGGTGGAAGCGTCTCTGGATGCTGAGCAGCGCCGCGAGGTCGATGGCTTTGGCGCTGATCACTGGAACGAGGCGCAAAAGCAAGGTTTAGACCAAGGTCGAGACTCTGTAGTCGTCAATGGACGTGAGTATCTGGCTCGGGATATCTTTTCCGAAGGCAAAGGAACCATCGAAGGTCCAGCACAGCATCAGCCATCAGCGAGTCCACAACCTGCCGCATCAGAGTCTACAATGGAGACGCCGAGTAACGAGCCTCTTCCTCCGCTTGACCGCCGAACGACGGAGCAGCTGGGATTGCCCAGAACGAATCTCTTGCCCGATCTACCTCTAGCTGATGACACGGATATCGGTGGGCCACCTCTGCCAAAGGATCTCGACAATGGGCCGGAGGGTCTGGTTGCCCACCCGCTAGCAGCCGACATCAAGCGAGCAAAGATTGACAAGGACTGTATGACGGATCCTTTGGATCCGGATTTCTATGACAACGTCTGGTCTCGAATCGCCAAGAACAACACCAAGCTGTACCGGCAGGTATTTCACTGCATGCCAGACAATGAAGTGCGCGACTGGTCCCAATACATGGAATTCATGGACCACCAAAAGCGACTCAAGGAGGCACAAGAGGGCCCACGCGCACAACAGGAGCCAAACGAAAAGGCCGAGCAGACAGACTACAGCCACCAGGCAGAAGCTGAAATACCAAAACGCCAAGCGACAGCTGGAGGAGCCGGCATCTCTGCTCCAGGGTCCATACCCCTTGCTCGGACACTCTCTGAAAAGGTCAAGGGTAAAGGAAGCGGCACCAAGGCTACCCTGGAAAAGACCGCAAAGAAGACCCAGGCAGCGATCGAGTTGGAGTCACCAGCGCGTCGACACGCCCGGCACAACTCTCGCTTGGATATCGAAAGAGCTGCCGCGGCTGCCCGCGCTCTCAACTCGCCCATGGCGAGTCCTGCGTTCCCACCACCGCCTAACAGCCCCTTCCCGCCTGCACCCACAGAGATGCCTTCTTCTGAGAAAGAGGAAGCCTCACCTGCACCAGCGCCGTCATCACCACCATCTCCACCACCACAGGATGAAAAGAGTGCCGTGGACCGGCGGTTATTGGTGCCAGGCGACAAGGCCGCTCCGACTGACAAACAAGAGCGCCGCGCGACCTTCAGCACGCCCGAAGATAACAGCTCGAGTGAGAAGCCTCCTGCCAGCAGCGGCTCCGGCGGTGGCGGCGGGGGGCCATCGTCTTCTACGACCGCCGTCAATAGCACGAACACGACAACAGGACCGACCAAGCGTCGCCGGCGCGCGACGACTAGAGGCAGTCGCCATCGGCCCATGGTTGAGGATCTATTGTCGCGTGATATGATGGACGGTCTTTGCAACTTGATCCAAGGACACTTGGTGGAGTTCCCGTATGACTGGCTTTTGGGCGCTGAGGAGAAGGGTGATTGGCTTACACTGGTTGATCAGGCTGCTCCTTTGCAGATATAGTAAGTGTGACTTTTGTTATCCTGTCTTGGTCATGAGGAGCAAGAGATTCAAATCTGGTAGAGGGTACTAACAGTGCCGCAGCAACTAATCAAGTCAACCACATGGCTACACACGCGGATGAGAACGGGAATGGTAATAGAGATGTATTGGGCATATTTTCGACGACAAGACCGGTTTCAATACGGTACAGTACATACAGCCATTCTTGCTGTGGAGGCGAGAGACTCGCCAGCATGGTCTGACGAAACGAACACGACTTGGTATATCAGTGTCACAATGGTACATATGGCAAGTCCACTTCATGCAATATATCTACAATGCAATTCTTCCAATGCCACGGTTGCTTCACCTTGACTGCTCAGTGGGAGTTGAGGCAAAATGATCATGATCGTGGACTTGGTTGGCCTCGACTTCAACACTGCTGTTTTGCATTTTCTTTTTAAAGTACATTCTACCATTAGCATTATAGAATAAAGACTTCTGTACTCGAGTACACGTGTATATGAATATAATAATGTTTTTGAGACCAGGGATTTGCTTTTCTCTGGTGGTTGACTTCCTTCCAAGCATACTTCTGGATGATGCTGATGCCGCCGAAGTATTAAGAGAGGGTTAGGGTTGGTACCGGAAGTTGGGATTTCTTGGGTCCCTCATATGCCGAAGTCGGCTCCGTGAATCAGCCCACACGCCGATGATGTCTTGGATTCTTCAGTGGCTTTTCCATCTCACTGACCAAAACCTCTGACGCCCACGTCCTTCCCAGACAATCGTCACTGTCAACGAAACGCAGCGAACCAGCAAGTCGTGCAAAGCAGAGCAACCACATAATAAAGGCAGCATTTTCTCACCCGTGGCCCGGACTTCTTTTTCACAATGGCACACTTGCCACGAGTGCTGCAACAAAGTCAGCGGCTCATGCTGCAGACGGCATCGCCACGATTGCCAGTTTACGATTTTCTCGCGCCGGCGTTGTGCCCTGCTGCGGCGCGGCGCGGTGTTTCTACATCGCGGGTCTGTCTCGCTGTGGTCCACGAAGAGTCCAAGTCGGCATCAGCATCGGCATCAGCATCGGCATCGGCGCGTAGCCAAAGCACGCAACAACAACAACAACAACAACAACAAGAAACCGCCAACAGCAGCAGCCGCCCCCGCAAGCCTCTCACTCAAGAACAGCGCGACTTCCTCTCGGCAGCGCTGCGCGTCAACCAAGCTGGCGAGCTAGCCGCAACGCTCATCTACACTGCGCAAACCCCACCCATTGTGCGCCGGCAGCCTCACCTGCGGCCCCTGATGAAGCACATGTACGAGCAAGAGGAGGGGCACTTCAACACTTTCAACGCGCTGCTTGCGCGGCACCGCGTGCGGCCGACGGCCATGTACCCAGTGTGGTCGGCCTTGTCGTACGGGCTTGGGTGGACGACGGCGGTGATGGGCCACGAGGCGGCAATGGCGTGCACGGAGGCGGTGGAAACAGAGATTGGAGACCATTATAACTCGCAGATTCGCACGCTGCTGGAGATGGTGCGTGGGTGGGAGGCGGAAGGATATGATGTTGGCGGCGAGTTTCGTGAGCTGCTTAGCACGTTGCGGAGGATCCGCGATGAGGAGCTGGAGCATTTGGATCATGCGGTTGAGCATGATGCCAAGAAGGCGGAGCCGCATTGGTTGTTGACGGGAGTGATACGGGCTGGCTGTCGGGGTGCAATCTGGGTTAGTGAGCGTGTTTGATCTGGTGGGAGGAGTGGAATGGGAGGAGTGGAACTTGATGTCAGGGCAGATTAGTGTTGGTTGTCAAGTTTGGCTCAGCATAGCGAACCGGGATCTGTGACATTCTGTACAGGATTGTGTGAAAGAACCTTTCTATCGGGCACGCCTAGATACTTGCTTGGTGGGATTGGTATCGTTGTGTTGTTGTATCATAGACTTAATCTTATGGGCTTGCTTCAAGTAGCCAGGTACTCGAACAATCGATCCCGTCAGAGTTCAAGTACTAGGCATAGCAAGCACACCAAAGGTTCGGTTTGGTCAATAGTTACTCAACATTCTGGCATTCATATTTGAATATTTGGAAGATTGACCACTCACGTATTCCAAGCTAGGAGAAGCAAATGCCCTGAATCAGTCGCATCAAGTGCACACTCGACGTAAGTCAAGAACATTTTACGCAACAACCTCGATCTCTGATTGCTCAGGTGCTCAGGCACTCCTCAACGTGGTCAAAGTAGGCTTTGCTTGCTGTCATGACTGCATGACTGTCAACCAGTGGGCAAGTAAGATCGATCCTAGGCCCTGTCGATGTGGCGCCATTCCATCACATGGCGATGTCAGGGGGTGGGGTGATTATTCCGGTTGCGGACGGTGCATTGTCGGCCTGAGAAAAGCAGCGTTCCGCGATACAGCAAACACAAGGCTGGGAATTTGACAGTGTTACTCGAGTCTAGGTTGCTCATGTATGCAATCAGATTGATGTTCGAAGTAATCATTGCTAGTCAAAGTCATGCAGTTTGGTGTTTGAAAGGAAAACGTCCAACAAACACTGGCGTGAACTGACATCTCCAGGCAGGTTCCACGAGGCGTGCACGAAGGAGGAGGATTACAGTGGAGCCCCTGTGGAGCAACCCGCGGTTGCTGTGTAAGTGGTTGCAGCTTGCAGGGAAGGAGGCGGGCAGGGCGGCTTGAGCGGGCAGGAGGGGTAGCGACTCCAAACGGTGCTTGGGCATCAGATCATCAGCCGTGAGGTCATGCAGCACTACTCGCTACCGACAAGACCTAGAGCATGCCGTCTGGGTGCTAGACATCTTACCAAATGATGAACCAGCCCATGTGAAGGGAGAGAGCTGCTGCACCTGCCAAACCGTGACTCTGTCAAAGGACGGATTCTGCTTCGTTTCTTTTCGCCCTTTGCTTCCACCAGCCATGACTGTCGGTATCTCTGCTTCTGCGTCTGCGTTACCAGAGGGCATCGCCACATCGTCCGACATCTGATTCTCTAGCTGCCTCTCAGCCTCAACCACCCTGCAACAGCAACAGCCTGCTCACAAGCTTGCAGCCCAAGACTTGCGCCTGAATTGTGTGTGCGTTTGCGCTTTGCCCGCGCACACTCCATCGCTGCCATGTACCGCACAAATCCAATCAACCAGGCTCCCAAGGCTCCTGCTGCTCCTCGATTTCCCGTCTACCTCCTCCCGAGTCTCAAGATCCCCTTCTTCCGCCGACGTCAAAGTTCGGGCACTACCACATCATCAACCGCAGACAATGAAGTGCCTTCGCTCAGCAGCTCGCCAACCTCTGCCACGTCCGCCGATTATCTGTCCAGCTCACCCACCAGTATCTCTGCTGAGCCTGAACTATACCCCCTCGATATATCTGGCGTTGCCATCTTCAACAAGCTTGGTCCGGCCCAGCCAACGCGAGCAGCATCGCCATCCGGCGGAGCCTCACACGACCCAATAGCAGATGCTCTTCCCGACCTGTTACGCTGCCGTACCTGCGGAACAGACATTGCCTATGGTCTACAGATTGTCTCCAAGAGCTTTACCGGGCGTCATGGGCGCGCTCTACTCGTTTCTCCGCCACCTGCCACGGCAACACCTTCTTGCCCCAGCTACATGGCCAGTCCAACCTCTGCCTCCAGTCCCAGTAAGGACTTGTCCGTGTTTCCTGGACATCATACCCTCGCACGAGACGGAGCCGACCTTGTGAACGTTACAGTGGGCCATCCAGAGCCGCGCAACCTCGTGACCGGCGCACATGTGGTTGCCGATATCAACTGCTCCACCTGCGGTGTCAAGATTGGTTGGAAATATGTGGACGCAAGGGAGCGGGCGCAAAAGTACAAGGTGGGCAAATTTATCCTTGAGACGGAGAGAGTTGTGCTCTTCCGAAGCTTGGAGGATGTGCACCCCGACGACAAGGAGGCTCCTCGTGGCCACTTTTACAGTGCGTCCGCGCCAGCTGAACTGGTCAATGGTAGGCGAAGGAGCTCAACTTTGCAAGGCTCGAGGAAGCAGAGCAGTTCATCGGAGCATGCGAGCAGCACCAGCGATGACCTGGCCCCAGAACAATTCAGCGGAGGTGAAAGCGGAGGAGATGTTGTATTTGACTCGGATGATGACGATGAATGTGAAGACATCTTTGCTGGCGTATGGGATGCTGCTACAGTGGCTAGACGCCGCAACTCCAGAGTCAGCAACCGGCATCCAAAGAACGGGCGTGCAGACCGATGATGGTGATGATGAGTTGGGTCCCACGAGAACTTGAAGACTGGCACAGGGCTGTCGTCAAGGTTCCGGTATCTTGTTGCAATTTCTTTTCCTCTCTACTTATTCGGTTTCTTTTATTTCTTCCTGCCACTCCCTTTTTCTACCTTGATACCACGAACACTACGTTCTTTCTCTTCTCAACGTCGAGACTTTGGGATGCTCTCGCAAGGTTGTGGTTTGGTTTTCTGGGTGGCGTTTCCATTTGATCTTGTGACGATTATGATACCATCATACCATATTCTATCTCTTCACCTCGGCTTTCCTGTAAGTGGACAGGAAAGGTTGAATATTCTTGCTTTGCAGGACAGCCTTATCAAGACCCAGCCTCGGATGGTGGCGAAACTGGAATTTTCACAGTCTCGATAGGACCTTTGAGTTTCAAACATAGTCACTCAATACACTTGCATGGACGGAGAAAACAGCCAACCACTCACTTCCACCCCATGGCTCTTGATTCCTCATAAGACGCCGTTTGTCGACATTGTGAAAAGTCAAAGCATTCCTTCGACTTGGTATATGTCAGAAGATATCCATTGCAGTCACACCACACATATTTATGGAGACTTCGGGCCCACGCACCAGATCCAGGCGTGTCATCAAACGGAACGCAAACCGTCATGGAAATCTGGGCGCAATATGGGACAAAGAGCAATGGACAATATTTCAAATGGCCAGATGTACGGTCAGATCATTGATGAATATAAGATATGTTATCATCTTGGTCATCCTTTTCGCTGCTACGTATTTTCGATGGGTTTGCTTCCGTTCGCTGTGTTAGGTTTCTATAGAGTCGCTGGTGTCAATCGCTATCTGGTTCGCCTTGCACAGGATACTTGCGTGAAATCTGTAAGCCCGGCGTGTTTGATCCATTGAGTTTGTTTGTAGAGATGAAGCATTTCTTTTCAAGATAATACTTACTACTTCCTGAATTCAGCTTTAATGCTGCTGACTGGTACTTTGTTCTTTCGCAGCGCTAAAATGGAAGCAACTTGCCGAGGTCAATTGGTATCTGCTCAAACCCAGGCGCTGTCAACGGACCTGCCCGAGTGGGCGTTTGGTGTGGGCGGCTGGGTCACCCCTGCTGCAAGCTTGCGCCTGCCTTGCCGGGCGTGCCCCTCCAAACAACCCCGCAACGCCGATTGTAGCCTTCTGCCACGCGACAAGCTCCAAAACCCCCGCCAGTCCTGGAAGGCCATAAGTTCTGACCTCTCCAAACACGACTATTTCAAATGCCCCACAGCCTCCTGCTACGACCAGCGCCCTTGCCGCGAGTGATCACTGCCTTCTCCTCTCGTATCTTTGTCTCTGCGCCACTTCGCAAGACTCCAACTGCGCCTCGTCTGCTTCCACGTTCAGTGCCCCGCCACCATCAGCACCAGCACCAGCACCAGTCTCAGTTTCGGGCCTATCTCACCCAAGCTATTCGCAATCACCAAGCCCGCAAGATGGCCGGCGCTCCTAAGCTCGATGGGTTCTTCAGCCAGGTCGACACTTTGACCCCGAAGTTCATTGACCGACTTGCGGCCGCCGTGGCCATTCCCTCCATCTCCGCCGAGGATGCCCGCCGCCCAGACGTCGTGCGTATGGCTCACTTCCTCGAGGAGGAACTCAAGACGCTGGGCGCTGAGGTAGAACTGCGCCCACTCGGCAAGCAGCACGGCAAGGACAACCTCGACCTGCCACCCGTTGTCGTGGCGCGCTATG
Organism: Coniella lustricola; assembly: GCA_003019895.1. Classification (NCBI taxonomy): domain Eukaryota; kingdom Fungi; phylum Ascomycota; class Sordariomycetes; order Diaporthales; family Schizoparmaceae; genus Coniella; species Coniella lustricola. Next base: position 237,642 of record KZ678395.1, on the reverse strand, counting down.
GAAACGACAAGAACAAGCGCACTATCCTCGTCTACGGCCACTACGATGTCCAGCCCGCTGAGAAGTCTGACGGCTGGGCTACCGAGCCCTTCACCTTGACTGTTGCCGAGGACGGCAAGATGCTGGGTCGCGGGTCGACAGACGACAAGGGACCAGTGCTGGGCTGGTTGAACGCCATTGAGGCTCACCAGAAGGCCGGTGTCGACTTCCCCGTGAACCTGCTCATGTGCTTTGAAGGCATGGAGGAGTACGGGTCTGATGGTCTGGACGACTTCATCATGGCCGAGAAGGACAAGTTCTTCAAGGATGCCGACGCTGTCTGCATCAGCGACAACTACTGGCTCGGCACCGAGAAGCCCTGCCTGACCTACGGTCTGCGCGGCTGCAACTACTACAACATTGAGGTCTCCGGCCCTGGCGCCGATCTGCACAGTGGTGTGTTTGGCGGTACCGCACAGGAGCCCATGACGGACCTGATCCGCGTCATGGGAACCCTGGTCGACACCGACGGCAAGATCCAGATTCCCGGCATAATGGAGCAGGTTGCGCCCGTGAGCGCAGAAGAGGAGACTCTGTACGATGGCATCAGCTTCACCATGGAGACCCTGCACGAGTCGCTCGGCAGCAAGACGACCATCTTTGAGGACAAGAAGTCCACCCTCATGGGCCGCTGGCGTTACCCTTCTTTGTCCCTGCACGGCATCGAAGGTGCCTTCTCCGCCCCCGGCGCAAAGACTGTTATTCCCGCCCACGTTATCGGCAAGTTCAGCATCCGCACTGTGCCGGATATGGACATTGATAAGACCAACGAGGCCGTGGTCAAGTACGTCGAGGAGCAGTTCGCCAAGCTCGGCTCCAAGAACACCCTCAAGGTCTACCCTCAGCACACAGGCAAGTGGTGGGTCGCCTCGCCCAAGCACTGGAACTTCAACGCCGCCGCCAAGGCTGTCGAGAGGGTGTGGGGTGTCGCGCCCGACTTCACGCGCGAGGGCGGCAGTATCCCTGTGACGTTGACCTTTGAGCAGGCCACGGGCAAGAACGTGCTGCTGCTGCCAATGGGTTCGTCGACGGACGGCGCGCACTCGATCAACGAGAAGCTCGACAAGAAGAACTACATTGAAGGTATCAAGCTGCTGGGTGCTTACCTGCATTACGCCGCTGCCGAGCCCACTCAGTAGGCTGACGGAGTCGGAAGCTGGCAGAGGTGTGTTTGTGGGCGGTATTAGTAGTTGTAGAAGGTAGCATCAATTATCAAAAGCGAAGCCATGCAGGGCCCAATTATTGCTGGGTCCACTGTTTATTCGTGAAGTGGGCAGAGCGGACATGTCGCTGAGTTGTAGGCCGCCTTGCATCACCCTAGAAATAGCAACATAAATGTCGCGAAAGGTAGAAGACCACTTCGACAATAAGAAACAATGCACCTTCAATGCGCTGGTCGTGCAGACGACATTGGTAGAGGAGAGTGTAAATTGACTGCCCGATCGTTCCGAGAGATAACATTTATCCCAACTCCCTCCCCCCGCTTCAAAAAAAAAAAAGATAATCTCTGGTTTATGTTGATCTATATAATATCTCGATCACTGTTTTCAAGCACGTACGACCATACCTAGTGGAAAACTTGGGATCCCGTCCGCTCTCCCCTAAATAAGCCACTAAGGGCCGGATTAGTAGTTAAGTGGGTGACCATTAGCGAATACCCGGTGTTGTACGTTTTTTGCACGTTTTTCACTCTCTTAGTGACGAGATCTTGGGGCAGCCAATTACAGCATTTTGTGATAAATCAATGGTTGCAGGTGTTTGGTTTGTTGCCTTGTTCTGATGGCTGGAAAAGACTTGTTGTGATGCGTGCTCCTATTGCTGATCTGGTAGGTGATGGAATTGCCTGACTTTGGCTTGTTCCGCCTTATGGTGAGGCGGGCGTATTGATCAGCACTGTGCTACGTTAACTTGGTCTGCTCACAATCAACTGGATCTCAAGCCTAGCACCGCTCCAGCCCCATGTCGATCTATATCGACTTCTGGTCAAGCATTCGGGTGCACAGAAGCGTGAGTCACTGCATCTCAAGTCTCCAAGGCGCATGCAGCTACAACAATCCAAGGAATTGATAACCGACCGTTTTCTTGACAATCTAAATCGGCCAAGGGATAATGGTAAGCTACGAGGAAAGAAGTCGAGGGAATTGGATTGTTATTGTCGATGTTGTTGATTGATAATAGACTTGCGCATTGTTATTGTTCTTGAGCGAGACTTTACATACTGGACGTCAACAAGAAGGAATTCCAAAGACTCAAGGGGTGCTTGCAGAGTGGTGTAAGAGACACCTAAGCATGGCCCTTAAAACCGCCAACTGATAGGCCAGCCGAACCAAGAGAGTCATGCCAGGGGTGCGGTTGAGCCAGGAGACACCCGCTCAGCCATGATGAAAAGCTTGCGAAAACCGAGGTACCTCAAGGTGAAGGATCACACAACGAACGGTGGTAAATTGCCAGGCAGTTTGGTGAAGTTTCTCGCGCAGTGACTTGGCGAGCTGCGCCTGCAACGCGTCGCGCGTGCTGCAGGGGGCTAAAGTGGCTGACAGCCAATGAGAGGCTGGCAGGCGGGCCGAAGCGAGTTCTAACTGGCGGGCTGGCATCTAAGCAGGGCCCACCAAGAACAAGGTTGGCCCAGGTCGCGAGGCCAAAGGCTGGCAGCTGGGCTAACGGGACGCTAGCAGCTCCACGCGTTGGTTTGGCGTCGAGTGTCCCTGGGTCAGGTACTGGCTTTGTACCCGCTCCCTTGTGGCTTCTTGGGTTGCACGTCTATCAAGGGGTACCGTGGGTGTGAGGACTGTGTGTTCTGTGTTTGTTGGTTCCGGCTCTCATACCCTTGCATTCTTCGAGATTCGAGTCGAGAGACATTGGGAGACTCATAACATTTATGCGGTGGTGGGTGGGCCTGTTAGCAGTGTGTTAGCGGTTCTGCAAGCGAGGCTCGCGAGAGGAACTGCAGGGGTACCAAGCAACCACTATAAGGGCGTTGTCGCAGCCGTGCACTTTCCCCCCATGTCTTAACATTGCAATTGCAGCATTTGCGTCTTCTCTTTCGTATCTCGCATTCTGCTTACTTACTCACCCAACAGCCAGCCAGCCAGCCAGCCAGCCAGCCAGTCAGTCAGTCAGTCAAAAGTCCGGTCCTCCTCTGAGAAAGCCCAATTGCAATACTTGCTTGCCTCATTGCGCCGTCGCCCCTCTTTCTTGCTAGCCGCCCGTGGCTCTTCGCTCTGAACTGCAACTGATACTGCACTTGCGCCGTTGCTCGCCTTGTCTAGCACCGTTGTCGATATTGTTACAAAACACACATGCTAAGTGTCGCCCCATGATACTGTACCGTTTCTTACTATAATATATGCTCCAATGTGGTCAGTCTCTACGTCGCATCCCCTCACCAGCAGCCGCGCGCAAACCCAGACAAACTGACAGCTCCAGATATACAGACCTCGCACAATGAATTAGCCCCCATTGTGCCTTTCATGCAACCTAGCGGTGCTGGATCGGGTCGCTCACCACGCATTGCGCCTCGACCGCCTGCTGAATACTTTCCAGGCCGAAGCTCCTCCTTCTCCCAACCTCCCGAGACTTTCGCGCGGCCGACTCGAGCTTCCCAGCGTACCAAACGACGCGACCTTGAACCCAAGCGGTTGCGCATAGCTTGCAGTCAGCTGGCGCGGCCAGTCTTGCTGAACACACCTTGACCAAGACCAAGAGATGCGCCTGGCCCTTGCCTAATCAATGGCCGCTCCTCCTTTTCTTGTGCCGTCTGTTAACGCCACCTTCTCTGCCTTTGATATCTTCACCGATGGTGGTGGTGGTGCCGCCAGGAACACACCTCCACCTCCGGGTCCGAATCTGCCTGGTGGACCATGCAACTTTGTCGACCTGACCCATGGACCCAATGGACCACGATGTGGCTGCCGACGCTTCTGGAGCCGGCATGTGACAGGCACTTCTAGCTATAATGTCGATCAGATGAGCTGGTGCATGTGCTCGCACCATGCCTGTTTCCACGAGGATGTCCAGAGTAACCAGTCGATGCCCGCATCCATACAGGTGCTGGAGAACGTGCCAGACCAGGAAAATGAGAAGCCCAAATCGAGCAGAGAGCCACTCAGTCCCGTTGTGGATCTTTCTTTCCATCAGCAGATGACCGGCGGCATCGGCGTAGATCCCGCGGATTATACAACGTTTGACTTTGGCACGTTTCCATCAGACCAAGGCCTGAGTGTGGATCTAGCGCCGTACAATCCACCACCACCAGTTACATCACCTGTACGGCCAGCGCCGCCAGCAACGAACCAGGATTCCATGCCGGATACCTTGAGCTGGGACAACATGCAAAGCACGCAAGAAGGCGTATCTCCTCTGCCTCCTATCCCCTCTCAGTTCCTGCTTCCGGACTCGCCTGCGGCTTCCATTGCAACTACCAGTTCCGCACGGTACCTGAGGCCCTTTGGCGGAATAGGACTAACCACACTAAGTAGTGTGCCCCCGAGTAGTCGTGGCTGGCCAAGAAGCTCGAAGCAGTTCCAGTGCTCTGGAGACACACTGGGTCCAAAACAAGGAGACCCGCCTACCGATAGCACTGGCGAGTGCAGTCCTGATTCATCTACCCCCAGCAAGCTGCCATTTCGAACCGAGGAGTCATTGCCGCATGCTTCTGTGCTTACTGCTGCCAGCGGGCCAGAGGTCTTGCAGGGTCTAGCAAACACAGTGGAAGACCATGAGCACAGGCTGGAAAAACTCGAGGCTGGCTCTTTTTTCGATCCCACTCATGAAGAGTGCTTTGATAAGCACGATACCGTGGACCTAAGGATGACAGAGATGGAAAGCCGGATGGATGATTTCGAAAGAAGACTCAATGATGATGAGAGTGTCACAAGCAGTCATGCCAGCAGTCATCCAGTCGAGCGGTCGCGCGATGTCGTCGCAGCAGAGAATACCTTCCGAGCTGATGTTTGTGCAGAGACTGCAGCTCTGACGAAGCAGGTACATTCCCTCCAGTCTCAATTCAATAACTTCCCGATTGCAGTATCGCCATCGTTCAGCTCTCCGTGGCTGCTGGAGGTAGTGTTCTTGCCTTTTCCTGTCAAGGGGATATGGCACGAAGCTCAAGACTTCAAGACACCGAGGCTTGCCGTAGGCCGGGAGGAATGGTCAGAAGCGCCCAGCTCCAACACCCGCGCAACGCCAGGCCCAGAGAGTTCAGCCCCATTTGACGAGTGGGCGGGCGACGGCGCAGGCTGGCTTCTTCCACGAGCCTGCATTCCCGGTCGCATGATTGAACAGCGTCTGAAGAGCCGTGGCTTCGTCAAGACTGCGACAGTCCAAGGCCATGATGCCCGGAGCGTTCATTCTGCGGTCAGAGAAGCCTTCAACGAGGTGTTTGGGTCGTTGCCGCGTCTCGAGAACATCGCTTCACACTACGCCCTGGAGCCTCATTTGGGCAGGCTCTTTGGCCTTCAACACCCTTGGGTGCCTCTTCGCAAAGTTCACAAGGACTCGCGACTTCGATTCTTGGCTCCGCCAGAGCTTGTCACACCCGTCTTGTGGGACGTCAACTTCCTTAAAGGCAGTGTTGTGATGAAGGCCACTGGTGTGCACCGTCTCTACATCACGCAGCCAGAAGCATATTTGCAAAACAGCCAGATGTTGAACAAGATGGCTCCAGAATTCGGTTCGTCTTGGCAAACGCTCCGTGAGATGGCTTGCACCCGTCCAGATCTCCAGAGCAGCAACAACAGTACCTCTGAGCCAGCGGATGCTGAGCCGCCTGAAGATTGCTGGCAGTATAACGCTCGCTTGGATGCGTCTTGGGCCATTCGTCTGCCCTTTCAAAATCACCCTCATCATCGTCAGCCTCATCCCTACGGAAAAGTGGTGGCTGTGTCTAGGACATCCGACGCTTCCACACAATTCTTTTCCGCATCCTCCAATAGAATAGCTTCGTCCAGTCCAGGTTTTGTGCGTGCAGAATCGCCACTCGTGCAAAGACATCAGCGCAAGGGCTCCCGTCAGCCCTCTTTCCGGGCAGGCTCAGTTTCCGCCAACGACTCGCCCGCTCTCCCATCACCACGGAGCACCCGCCGTGCATCATCATACGCCAGTCTCCCAGGTCCTATAGGCCCCAACTATCTGCGCCACTCCTCGCCTCTGGTCACTGGCAGACCCAGTCCTCGTCTCTCTGTCGCCACCAATGCTTCTTCGTCGTCCTCCATCAACAAACGCCGACTTGGCCGAGACACCCGGTCGCCATCTATGCGTTTGCACCACACGCCTCGCAACAGCTACCGGGGTCTCAGTCGGAGCCCCAGCGTAACACCTCTCTTCCAGAATGTATACATCGAAGAGCAGGTTGGAGGCGAGACTCGCCTGACGCCTATAGCCTACGCGACTCCATTCAGCAACGCGCCGCTCGAGAATGCGTTGCAGCATCATGGCGGCTACAACATTGGGATTTTCCACGAAGACAGTGAAGATGACAAAGACATGTTCTACGATGAGGACCAAGGCAGCTCCACCACCACCGACGACGACGACCCAGACGTTGATGTCTACCAGGACGAAGAGGACATGCTCGACGACTTGGAGAGCGGATCGGACCACCATCATCACCATCGTCTCGCAGAAACACGACACCGGCAATCTCTCCGACAAGGTCCGTCTTCCTCGCCGTCGCAGCAGCACGGGCCCGAGGACGACCCTTTGCCTGGCTATGAGGATAAGTTCATGCCTGATAGTGAAAACGTCAACCCTGCCGACGCAGAGGAGAGCGATTTCGAAAACAGGTTGGACGATGATACACGCAGCGAGGCCTCGTCTTCGCCTTCCGAGTACCCAAGTACACAGCAACCGCACCAATTCGCTGACCGGGCCGATCGTAGGGAAATGACGCATGGGCTGGAAGCCGAGGACGCATGCACAGGGTGGAATGGGTTCCATACTCCTGGAGATGTTGAGGAAGAGGATGATGATGATAGTGGCGACGACGACGATGACGATGATGATGATGATGATGAGTGCCATGGCGCTCAGAATCAGTGGTGATTGGAACACAATAACAGTAGCTTGTTTGGTTGTCGGAGAGCATTGCTAATCTTCTTGCTTGATTCATTTCTTTCATTTCTATTCATCTATTGCTGTACAGCTAGGCTTCTACTCACCTGCCTACCTGTCAACCCAGTCTCAGCGGGGCAATCTCTTCCAATGCTGCACTTCTTGGTTTCTTTTCTTCCTCCTCTCTCCTTCGTCCTCCTTCGTCTCTTCCTTATTTGTTTGTTGTATATGCGATATAGGAGCATTGGCGTTTCAGGTATATGTGAGGCATTGAGGTGTATGAATTTACATTGTCACCCAATGTCGCTGTTGTGGATCTAGGAATTCCCAAGTAGTAACAAAAGAGAGATCCGGGTTTGGAGTTGCGAGCTCGTAGGAGAAGAATGTGGTGGACTTGAGTTTGTTGTAAGGGTTGTTGTGAGTAGATGATGTGTGAAGCTGTATAGTAGAAATTGACAAAACTTTGCTCTTATTCTGTAACGTATCCTTGCATACTTACCTAGATATCTGTCTACCTACTAGGTAGTACCTAGTGTGTAGTCACACTCCCCTTCTTAAGCTAATGGTTCTGCTTTCTTGTTTTTCTGCCCAAATCTCTACTTGTTGAGTCCTATATTGCTCTATTGCGGAAGTGCCTAAGTGCTGAGGACAACAGCTAGGGGTATTCACCATCAAATGAGTAAGTTATGCCACTTCTGTTCTATGGATGCTGAACGAGACAGCCACCATGTGACTGATAAGTATTAAAAGGCCCTCACATTTTCCGAGCCAGTCATCCTGGCCCCGCAGGTAAGGTCATCCGTTGCTTGATGATATAACAAGTACGTTTTACGGATAAAGAGCCTATCAATTTCTAGGAGAGAAAAGCTCCTGTAGACTGCAGGTGACTGTAGGTATTGTATGCTCTGCTGCTTACGTCCTTTACGAATTCACCACCTCTCTGTTGAATTCGAAGCACCGCCGCTTCAACGACTTCGACAGTGTCTATATCAGACGAACGAGGCGGCGCTGCACTGGAGCGACGAGCAGTAGGGTCTCAACAACAGTCGAGCGAGCCCTGGCCAACGCTGATTTCTGAACAATATTTCGAGTGTATGGCCCGCGAGACGAACGTTTGTCAGAGTTGTCGAATTTTGCGTGGCCCACAGGAACGGTGGACTTGGCGATGGAGTGAAGCAAACCAGGACCAAGAGGCAGTTGTCGAAGACGTGCACCAAGAAACGCACCAAAATCTTAAAACATGTTGTGGACCTGACTATTAAGAATATGAGGCCTATAGGCGTACGTCTCAAGCATTGCCAACGAGGCTGCTTCGTACAATGGCTGGAAATGCTTGTCATGTCGACAGGTATGGTCTTTGTTTGATATTGAAATTGGGACCCTACAACGAGGTGAGATGCATCAAGGAATCGAACGGACAAGCACTTGATATATATGGAGGACATATTCATTGTTTGAGTCAGTCACGCCTTGGTACATAAGGAAGCAGACACGGCTTGGGGTCATTTTTGAAGACATATACCTGCTATATGTGCATTGAAATGTAATTGAGCTGTTTCAATACTTCATACATGAAAATGTATATAAATAAAATAAAATAAAAAAAGATGCTGAGTTATTATAGCCCCCCGCCAAATTCCAAATTGCACCTAGACACTATCGCCATTTCAACATATCACAATTCAACTTCATCATAGAGCTTATCTCTTTTGCAAGTCTTGAATGCCTGTATATAACAGCAAGTATGCCTCAGGTATATATAGTCATCGCAACGAAGTTTGACCCATGTACCGTCCACTTAGATACACAAACGCAAACTAAGCCTTGGAAGAGTCCACCCTTATGCAAAGATCCAATAGTAGAAACAAGATCTCATCAACGAGGCCCTTGAGCTCCCTTCCAATCATCATTACTGAACTCAGCATTACCAAGCATCACCCAGTCCCAAAATCAACTAATCATAGCACCATTGCAGCAGCAAGAGGCACAGCAGCCAACAGCACCGTCAGCGCATGCGGGAAGTTGACGTTACCAGCAGCCTGAACATAGGGCGACGAGGGCTGGCCCGGGCTCGTGGTCGACGTGCTGATGGTCTTGCTAGTGGCAGAGGCACTGGCGAAGCCCGAGACCGGTTTAGTGGTGACTGACAATGAGCGTGCGATGGAGGAACCTGCAGCGCCTGTCTGCTGCGAGGGAGGCGGGGGCACCAAGGTCCGGCTGGCGGGCGGGGTGATGAGACGGCCTGTGACGAGGCCTGTGGTCGATGCTGATGATGAGGCTTTTGGGGTGGGCGACTGAGCAGAGTGAGTCTTGGCAAGGAACTTTGTGCACATTAGTATCAGATGGTCTGGAGCTTGGTGATGAAGCGTGTCTAGGACAGTATCTGGCTGATTGGCCGGGTGGCTTGTTACTTACGTGAACAACAGTGCAAGGACAGTTGCTGATGGTCACGGGCTGCCTAGACGAGGTCGCCGTGTAGCAAATGTTGTTGATGGTGACAGTCGTAGGCTGCGGGAAGATGCTGACAAAATAGTCGACAACAGTGGTGACGACTACGGGCTTCATGGTCGCAAAGCCGGAGGCGCCGCCAGCTAGACCGCCGCCGCCGATGCGAACGGCAGAGACAATGCCAGTAGGCAGGACAGCACCGCTGACGAACGGGACTCTCGTGACGCCTCCTGGAAGCAGAGGGCCCTGGGCAGCTGCCATGGCGGCAAGGTTGAAGAAGGAGAGAAGAGAGGTCTTCATTGTCAAAGTGAGGAAAAGTGATATGACAGATGGCTTAAATGAAAAGGTTTGTATGAACAACGTCGGGTCGCCAAGTGTGTAGATCCTTTGCTGAACGGCCAAGTACGGTACCAACCGTTTGTATATAGTAGGAATGAGTGACTTGAATGCAATGAACAAAGACTGGGTCGCGGTATAAGTGACAGCCTTGTCTAATGAGGAGCAATCGAGGCAGACACGGTCTGGGTGAGAGTTTCGGACGACTCTTTATACATGGCAGGTAGCAGATATCACTGAGGCGAGTTTGAAGATGTCGGACTCACACTTCCAATCCTAGACAAGGGCCATTGCAGTCGTCGGGAATTCATTCAAGACACAGATTACGGGTGGCCTAATCTTCTGGAAACAAAAATCAGTACGACGACCCGCACACAGGCTGAGAAATGGCTTTGTGCGCGCCAGATTTCATGGGCCCGTTCCGTTGCGTGATTCTACTTTGGGCCGTCGTTCGATCTGGGTGTTGCTTAGAAACTAGAGAGTCCTCAAATTATAGCCAAACTGACCCGACAATACCAACATATTAACCCTGCAAAATACCAGTCCCTCATAAATACCGTATTCATGAATTCAAGCTTCGACATTCTGATGCTGTGGGATTCAAACGTAAGTGAACGCAATGGACGCAAACATCCGCTTTCGTGGCAATCAAAATTGTCAAAAGTACATCACTTCATCAAGTGTCAGAACCAAGAAATTTCTCTACTTTCTTACATCCACAACAGTCGGTAGGTGTCTCCAACAATCAAGAAGATTAGTTCGTTCAGAAATCTCTGGCTTTAATTGTCATTTGTGAAGTTGTTCATCTCTAGAAATCGAGTGCATATTCTTGAGTTTGTTAGTACGTAGACAGGCACTCATCTTTTCTGTATATCTCTGTCTTAATCAGACAGCTGACCGACCCTAGCAAGTCCTTATGCAATGTGATCAACTTGGTTTGTTTACGGAGTGAGTGGATGGTTGATATAGCGTCCTGATGTTTAGTTGAGTTCTTGCGTGTACAAAAGTCCATACCAAGAGCTTCAACTATTCCTAGCCCAAAGACTCGGTTGATTGTTTTTTTTTTTCCCCAAAGTCATCCACGAGTGGCTTGGCTATCTCAAAAAGCCACTCATACTGGCAATTGTGTACCTCTGTTGCCAATTTACTGATTATGATTGGCAGAAGAGATCTGTTGCAGAGACCGGCTCTGAAGAAGGAGGGTAAGACGCCGACTACTAATAGTTATAGTAGGCTGTAGGGTAGCACGTGCTTCTTTCTAATCGTTACCACCTTCAGTAGAAACTAGCAGGCGGTCAACCCGTCAGGCTGGCTCCTTGATAAACAGATAGAAGCGCTGCTTGGCACAAAGACCAAGCTCCAAGCTCATTTCTAAAAACAGAATATACGAAAGCGAGAGAGAGAAAGTTCTCTTACGGGCTAATTAGAATCGACTTGTGTCAAAAAGCCAATTCGGCACTCGGACAAATCGCGAAGAACAAGCATCGGGACTGAGCGTTCATAAGCTATCCAGCACAGCCACTGGCACCAGTGCGTAGCAGGGCCAATGAATCGTGGGATGAGTCGCTTACAGCAGAGGCCTCTTCAGCTCAACAGGGTTCTACAGCGTTGGAGGCGCTGGAGGTGGTTTTCCAGAAGCCCACTAGAAAACGACTCGGGAAGGCTGTGCAACGTCACCTGTACTTGCTTACTTAGTTTACATTTCTTGACAACACCAGCGAGCGCAGTGGAATCCATCTTTTGCGCTTCTACTGCCAATAGACATGCAAACAAAGACATGCAACTAAAGCATCACTCGATCGGTTCCCTCCGTATTTGCACAACATGCACGCACTTCCTTGGTCAACAACTTGGCTCGCTTGCATCCGTGAGGCACTTTGACGTATGGTCAAACAACTGCATGAGGACATTGCTACATCTCGGCCGATCTTTCTATCCACTGGGGCAAGTTGGGCCTCATTCTACCGACTGCTTCGGCCGTCGGCCTGTTCGAGAGAGGCCGCTGGGGAAACGAGCCAGGGGCCCCTGGACGAGCAGAGGCGCTGTGGCGGTGCGGAGCTCCACTGACAGGCCTGATGGCATGGAGGCTGCATCCCTGCCAAGGTACCGTGCTTTTTAGTGGTTCAGCGGCTGGAAAGGGTGCGGCAGCAGGCCCCATTCCCACGTTCTTGAATCAAACAGCCTGTTTCTGTGTTTCTCTTTGCATTTCCAAAAGCATGTAGCAGCTGCCTCTTTTGTGAACTACCAAGTCCTCAACTCCCAACACCTACCATGTACATGGGTAGCGAGATATTTACTCCGGTACTTCTCTTGCAAGGAGCTTGCCTGACTGTGGCACAGTGACTCGGTGTTGCTCAGTCAGCACGTTGCTTGGCTCTTCTCAGCGTCTCTTTTTTTCGCCAGTGGAGCGGTGACGCACCTGTAGCCCTGTCCCCTGTTCCCTGGCTCCCGCCTCAACTAAAAGAGCCCCTCCTCCTTCTCCTCCAACCAGCCGCCTTGCTCCGTCTGCACTTGACGACACTTTCCATCGACGCACTCTCTGGCCCACGCGCGCGCATCACCACCGGCTTCCTTTGCTCCCAGCAAAATACCAACCCTTGCTTCCAGACTGATTGATGGCGTCAAATGGCCTTGCTCGCAAGGACACCACCAAGGGCCCGCCCCTTCGTGTGCTGTCGTTAGGTTCGTGCTTACTGACCACTTTGCGCTCTCAGAACCAGCGCTCATCTCTGTGAAATGATGCGCTAACTCGCAGCAAACCACGTGCAGACGGCGGTGGTGTCCGCGGCTACAGCATGTTCATCATCATCCAGGAAATCATGCACCGAACCTTTGTCGAGATGGAGGGCCGCGCCCCGCGCCGCCACGAGATTCCAAAACCCGCCGACCATTTCGACTTGATCGTTGGCACCGGCACCGGCGGCCTGATCGCCCTCATGCTGGGCCGTCTGCGTCTCGATATCGAAACCTGCAAGGAGCTCTACGTGCGCATGACGCGCATGGTCTTTGAAACGGACAAGACCATTTTTGGCATCCCCACGCACTCCACGCTCTTCAAGGCTTCCAAACTCGAGGAGGCCATCCAGGAGGCAGTCAGGGAACACACCGTGTCTGAAGCAGAAGGCGACGATGGTGCGTCGTCTCTGGCCAGCCCGTTGAGCCCTAACCAGCGTGGTGGCAGCACAGTGCCGAGGAGACATGCAAGCAACGCGAGTGTTGTGAGCTTTAGTGCCAAGAGCCCTACGGCGCAGATGGCGCGGCCGGCCTACAGCGGGAGGGGCGGAGATCCTGATGCTCGGCTCTACGACGAGAGAGAAAAGAGGACCAAGACGTGCGCCTTTCAAACCCATCTCTTGCAACGCTTGCGCTTGTTTCAAACCACTGACATAATCTCTACAGAGCCGTAACAGCCGTGTATAATGGCGCGCGGTCCAAGTCTGATGTTGTACTGCTGCGATCCTACGACTCGAGACGAGAATCCGCCCCCGAATCAGATTGCACCATCTGGGAGGCAGGCAGAGCTACCTGCTCCATTGGATTAGCATTCAAGCCAATTCGTATTGGTCAGACGGTTTTTCACGACGGCGGTAACGGCCGTTTCAATCCATCTCCGGAAGCCCTCGAGGAAGCAACGACAAACGAATGGCCTGGACGTGAAATCGGAGTGTTTCTAAGTCTCGGAACAGGCAAGCGGCCCAAGAATAGCGAAATCAACAAGACGGAATGGTACGAAGGCTTCTTGGGTGGCTTTGCTGAGGCCAGAAGGAGCCTCATCTCCAAAATCGAGGGATGCGAAAAGACACACGAGATGATGGTCAAAGAGCACCTACCCGCAAAGGGAGTCAACATCGATAACTACTACAGGCTGAACGTGGAAGTTGGCGTGGGAGACTTTGGCATGAACGAGTGGCATCGGCTCTCTGAAATCTCGACATCGACACGAATGTATCTCGGCCGCAGGGCAGAGCAGAAAATGGTCCAGGACTGCGCAGCCAGGCTAGCCAAAATCAACCGTGCAAAACAGCACTTTCAGCGTCAGAGCCTAGCACGATCCGACCTCAAGCCTCAGAAAGAAGACTACAACCTCCTCTCAGCGCTTGCGGTCGAACTGCCCGCTGAGATTCCCGAGGCATGGCCAACGACACCATCGAGCCGGCACTCCGTTGATCGGCAGTCTTACGATTCTGGCATGGAAGCTCTTTCAGTTCCTAACAACCAACGCTCGCCGAGAAGCTCGTATGAGCGGGTCCTACCTCCAATCCCACAAGACGAGGAAGCCTCGGTCCCCGCTCCTCTCTCACCACGCCAGGAGAGCCGGCCATCGTCGGCATCATTGTCTGATCAAAATGCCGAGCACGACGACCGTCTGTTGGTGCACGCGATATCACCCTCCCAGTACCGCACCGCTGCGGGATCCGACATGATTGCGATTGTTTCGGCAGACGAGCGGCCCCAGAGTCAAGGTGCTTATGGTGCGGCACCACAATATAGCCGGGTTGAGCCTCCGCCACTACCACCCAAGACGCCTCTGTTGGAATACCAGGGTATGCGCCGAGCGGGCACCGCACCAGTTGTCCCTACCATATCCTCGCCGACCTACAGCAACAACAACAACAATATACCTCCATATCCCATGGACGATGAGCCACCGCCTCCACCTGTTGGAAGAAAACCGCCGAACTACCAAGCTCGTTGAGAAAAGATAAAAGTTGCTGAACCAAGCCATTGAACATTGGGACCGGATTTGGTCTCGAACTTATTTGGAATTATGGATCCATGGATATGAAACTTGCATGACGCTTTTTGCAGCCTACTAGTGGCTTTCTGCTAGTTCAACAACCGGCACTGGGGAAAACAGCATAATTTGGGAGGCAGACGATGCGATATGGGAAACGTACTTGACTGGGCATGACTGTTTTGGTCTAATCCGAGTCCGGTTACACGACGTACACAGGCTTCTCCTGGGGATGAAGAGGACGTGGATCTCAAGTTCACCTGACGGGTCCTGAATAGTACCTTGTGTGTAAGTCTATAGCGGTGAGCCGGCGTTTCTATTGTGGTGAAACACAACGCAGATGGAAACTACGCGAGTGTCACGAATACTGCCTGGCTGCTTCTTCCTTTTCTCCTTTTTTTTTTTCTTTTTTCTCTTTCCTGCTTTCGACTCTATTTCTTTGTTTAGGATACCATTTGCAGCACGATTTGACTTGATTTTACCGTACTATGATTTTTTCTGTTACGAGCTTGACGTCTTTGCTCTCTCAGGATGAAGCATCCTCGACCGTATAGTGGACGGAGACATAGCGTGCAGACTGCTATTGAAATTCCAGCATGGAAACTATACTATCGCAACAGAGAGCCATCTATTTTACATATGGTCTTGATTATGTATCTAGCCACCTATGTATTCATCACCTCTTTCTAACCGAGCCATCCGACTAAGCTGACCCAGCAGCCTGGGGCTTACCCCATGTGAATCAGCACCAAGTAAAGAAAAAGCAGGAAGAGAAAGAAGAGAAAGAGAGGCAATATGTCCCTGCATGCTGCGACAATCATTCCACGAGTTGTCCCTGAGAATCTCACTTTACCTATATACCCAAGATTTCTTCCTATGTATCACCGTATCTACCTACGCAACCAGCGTCACATATTTCAATCTTTCTTTCCTGTTTTCTGGTAGCATTTGAATTTGCTCTGCCGTGCTCTGGTGGGTTCACGCATGCTCAACCTTGGAAGTTGTGCAAATAGTGGAAGTAATCACATCATCAGAGTGACGAGCGTACTGTTGCTGCTTTCAAGGCGGTCAAGCAGGCTTTCTACGAGCTTATCCACTTCATTGGTCGGCCCCGTTTATATGATGTTTGTAGTTGCTGGTCTAAATACTTGTCTATGCAGCCGGCCAGCCGCCGGCTAGCCAGCCTGCCAATCAGCCTGCCAACTAACCTTGTTGCTGCTGCTGCTGCTGCTGCTGCTGCAAATCTCCGCTAGTATAACTCGCGATGCGACGAGTAGGTGATAGAGAGGGAAGTGGATGTCAAACGAGCGAAGTTGGGTTGTCTCAGTAGTGATTCCCACTTTTTACGGAGGAAGTTGAGATAATATAAGCCCGATTAGCGATCTCCAGCGCTGTGCATATGGTTATATAGATCCATAGATAGTATTAATAGATGGTTCGTCAACAGATAAACGATCACACAATCAGAGCTGATCACTCTGCAGATCGACAAGGCGGTTGATTAGCTACCCGTTGAGGCTGAGAAGCTGAGAGGCTGTGAGGCTGTGACTGATCGTGTTTATTGATCCTTCTTGATTGGTAATATTGATTTTCCCTGTTCGATATCATGTCCCTATGTTTGATGAACCAGTCATGTTCGCCTCTCTACAGGAACACCATGTAAGGCGTGGACTTCAGACTGGTCCTGATCTCCTGCCTTCTGCATCGGACCGTGCATTCCGTTTGGCCGGATGGATGGATTGATGGCTTAACGAGATGACTGCATGCTCAATGCCTACAGAGTACACCGAACCCCTCACGCGAAAATGAGGCAATATCCCCAATGGCATCATCTCTCAGCCTCCCTCTGGACGCTGAACGCTCATCCTCTGCACAAATGATGATCATGATGATGATTGTGATGATGGGTTTATCAACGATGGAGAAATCCCATCAAGACCCTGCTCTTGCCAAGCCGCTTGGCGATTTCCGAACTGGTGGCATCTCACTTTCTGTAAAATAGATGATAGCTCATGCAATGCGATGCAATGCCATGTCATGCGATGCCATGTCATGTAGTGTACTGTACTGTAGGTTCACGGACCGATGCTGTATCAAGATGGTAACAGAACAAGACAGAGATGGAGAAGAGAGAAAGTGAGAACTGAGAAGCGAGGAAGATCATTCAGCTGGACAAGGCTGAGGCCTGCGGGAGGATCCTTCTCGCATCTCCCACAACCCTTCCCTCTCGGTCTCGTTCTGTAAGTTATCGCCTGGTTCTGTCCCTTTTTTTTGTGTGTGCCTTTGTTTTCAAGGCGTTCTAGAATAAAAAATGCTGTGTATCCTTGGTGGTTGAGGCTGGACTAATGTCGCCTCGCAAGTTACCCTCCACGGTACACACCTCACTCTTTGGCAGTGTTGCATGCGCTTCAACAAGCTTCCCGACCAACCAAGTTAGGATGGTGTTCTGATCGAGCAAGGGATACTACTATGTAGGTGGATTTCGGATATCGGATAGTGGATAATTATCAGTAGACTCCACGCTCCATACTCCTGCAGACATCAGCAGAACAAGGGCCAACTTGATGCTAGTCGAATATCTGAACGTTTTGTGGGTTCAGCGTTTATGACTTCTCATTGGCTTGTAACGTAGATTCGGCTATGCACACGCGCGGGGGACGCAATACTCACCCAAGTGGAAGCAGCAACAAAGAAACGGGGTGTGTTGGCTTCAGCTTGGCATGAGACCCTGTCAGCTGGAAAACAGTCTCTCGGCCATGGGGTGGGGGTGGGGAGTGGTGGAGTTGTGCTTCCGTATACCTTCTTCCTTTCTATCGCTTGACAATTGCAGCTCTGATGGGGTCTGATGAGCGCAACTCTGCTTGAATCAATTTTGGTAGCTGGTCTTGTACACTATTACCGGCTCTCTCTGCTATTCCCCTTTCAGAGGCAACAAGTGTCATTGTCCAGAACAGAACGCAGTGCTGGCCTTCATTTGTGTTTGTGGTAGGCAAATACGTACTCTCAGCTCCAAGCCTGCAGAGCCGGTCGTACAAGACACACATTTCCCAGCTGATCGGTATCTGACAAATTGCCCATGCAGTCTTCGGCATTGTCGCCCGCGTTCTTCATTTCTTTTCTGAACCCGTCAGTTGGGTGCCTCTTTAGGGTTGCTTCGTGGCCTGTGGGGGACGTGCTAGACACCAGGGTAAAGTAAGTCGTGAATCCCACACCATCCAGCTTGGTTGAGCGGGGAGGACGCAGTTCTCGTACCTTACATGAATACATGATGCGGGGCGAGGATCGTAGCCGCTGTGGAGGCCAACCACATATGCTTATATAGGGTGGGTAATCGTATGTTGGCGTGTATGTGCGTGGTCGGGCTCTACTCTGCTTGGGCCAAACAGGTGAGGCAGCGACCCGCGAAACATGAACTTGCTCGCCAATCTCGTTAATGCTGCATATAAGCTTTACCACCTTGAGCATCTGTCTGGGGGGCCATGTAGGGCTGGACAATATATCGCAGTGCAACATTGAGCGAGCTGTCGGCGGGTGAGGCCGGTGAGGATGTAACAGAATCAGAACGCTCGGACAGCACGCAGCACGGAAGACTTTGCGTCCGTTCTTGTTTTCTTCGGGACGTCGCACATACTGTACGGGGACAGCGTCATCGTCACCTGTCGCCAATACGACACGACGGATATTCGTGCGTTTTGCCTTCCAGTAGCAGCGGGGCCTGGTGAATTGATGTCAAGACCTGCTTCCTTTCTCATTCCCTGTTCTCCACCGACTGGTGGTCCACCGCCGTTTCTTTCGTTGTGGTCCCCGTGGATTTGAGGCTCAGCTAGCAGAAACGAGAGACACAATATCACACACCGCACCCGGGCTGGATCTGGCCCACTCCATGTAACCAAGGGCCGCCACAGCTCGTAGAACAGCCCTTCAGCTTCACCGCCAAGGCCACTAGCCAAACTTGGGCGACTGTTGGAAGCAGGAGAATGGTCTTATGTTTTTTTCTGCGTCGTTTCGGCGCCTTTCGTTGTCATTGTCGTCATGTAGCTGGATTATCTTGTAGTTCCATACTCCGGCCCCGATCATGGATCTGAGTACGAAATGCCTGGATGCTTGTGACGTCCTACGCGCAGCGGTAGAGCCGGCCAGTTCTTGTTGTTGCGGCCCTATCAGAAGTGGGCTTGTTTGACACTGCAGAATCGCTTTCATCGTGTTGCTCGCATGCAGTCCAAATGAATAGCTGCCTCTGCTGGTCCAACACATGGCGTCCAGTTGGAGTCGTTCACCCCTCCTTTCTCCCAACTGCCGCGCACCAGAAGGAGAACGTCCCGAGACGCATGATTGAGATTATTGGCTAATGTACCAGCCGCCTGGGTCGCCCTGCTGTAGTGCGAGTCCCTCTTTTCGCCCATCTTTGTATCGTTGGCTTGCCGGGTGATTTTCAGCATGATATTATTGTCTATCCCTGGCACTCCATTTTCCTTGAAACCCAAGATTCCGGCATCCGGGTAGCCTGCCCTGTTGAGGAGCCTTCATCTGTGGCTTGACGACAAGTCATCTTACGAGAGCCGTTGTGCCAACTGGTCGTCGAAATAGGCTCATGGACTCTTCCGTAGGCCTGGAGCCTTGTCGCCGATTGACGCCATGCAAACTTGGCACCTGACTCCTGTCTTAGGGCACATGGTGACAAGGAGGAGCAAAAGAAAAAGCAAAATGAGACTTCTCATGCTGACGAGTACGTGTGCAGACTCGACATGACCTATCATGCATCGTCGCGGAGGCTCCAGCTGAGGGATCTTTGCTGCCTCTTTCCATGTTCTTCGATTCTCTTTCTGCTGCTCCCTGCTAAAAATATCAGAAGAAGACCTATTTAGTCTACCGAGTGCCTGGCCATATCCGGACATGCAATGTCGAATAGTGTCTTTCGCCACTTCACCCTTGTTGTCTTGAGGCCTCTGGATGTTGCTTGAAGCAGTTGTGCCAACAATTGCTTGTCCGTCTTGCGTAAATTTCACATCGTCTACGCCCACGCAGCGCATAAAATTGTGCAACGACGACGAAACAAATATTGAGCTCGCCCTCGCCCAAACGAGTCTGCTCCCACTATCAGGTCTCATGGTCCTAAGGGCACAACCTGATTTCCCATGCGCATCATGTCCGATTCTCCTCATATCGGCGCAGCAGGACGCCCGGTGCGGTCGGAAAGGGTGCCGGTATCCTGTGGAGAATGCAGAAGGAGGAAGCAGAAGGTGAGTCTCACCATGAACCATGCGTGTTGCTAGGCCTGGTCTTCTCCCCCGCGGAAATGGTTTGCTGTTTTCTCCAAGTGGCAGCGGGTTATGTGCTCTAGCGAGACGACGAGAATTTGCTTACTGAACAGAACGGCCGCCACAGTGTAACCAGGGCCAGCCATGCAGCAACTGCGCGAGGAGATTTCCAGCGCCTGTATGCGAGTATATGACGCCCGGCCGCAGGTTTGCCCACTCTTTTGTTTTGCATGTCCCGGCGAGGGATCTCGCTGATTAGTTGATTTGGACAGACGTAGTGACGCGCCGAGAATTTATCCCGCATCGACAATGTCTTGTGGTTTGCTTCCATCTGCATTCATCGGCGACGAATTGATACCCGTCGATGGGGTCGCGTGGCCGCTATTACCAGAGACAACTCCGCCTGGATACCAGCAGCAGCAGCAGCAGCAACCACAACAATGGCTCTCGAAAGGCTGGTCGATTCCTGCTGATTATAGTGCGACAGGATGGAGAGATCAGTGGCAGGGATTTGGTCCGGCCGCGAAAGTCCCGTACTCTGACATACTGCAGGACGCAAACTTGGTCCTGGATAAAATTCGCGCTTTGCCCACAAGCTTCACTCAACAATGGCAGCCTGAGAGGAGTGACGAGATCCTCTATTGGCTTCATCAGCACTTGCTGTTGTATCCAGGAGACGGCCGTTCAACCCTTCCTCTCGAAATCACTCGTCAGGATGCTGAACTGCTGCGCTTTTGTAAGTGCCACAAGATGTCAGAAGACTGGTGCCGGATGTGTTTGCTGATCGAATCATGTCTAGTTGTCAATTTCGTCTCTCGTTTCAGAGCCTCACTCGACAACGATCCTGATACCACTGCAAACGCTTATATGAGGCAGTTCATTCCGTTTTGCCTGCATAGCCCGCTGCTCATTCAAACAGCCATTTACACCTCTTCGTGTTTCATGAGTGAGGTTGGGAGCATTGAAAGCACAACTGCGGTAGCACACAAATGCCGCGCCATTGAGTTGCTGACGGAGCATTTGCGGAGCCGCGGATCGACAACAGACGAGGCCATTGCCGCCGTGATGCAGCTCATGATCAACGAGTGGTACTGGGGCAACTTGGACGATCTAAAAGCGCATCTGACCGGGCTGCGAGAAATGGTAAGACTGCGTGGCGGTTTCGCGACTCTGGGTCTAGGCGGTCTGTTGGCGAAGTTGGTGATTGTGTAAGAGTGCCACAAGGCTGCTGTCGTGATGTTGATTCTTGGCCAGTGGTGCTAACAACAAGTCAGATCCGATGTTGCAATCGCACTGTCCTTCGAAGCCCCGCCATATCTTCAGGATGGGCCAGAGTTTGACTTTCGAGACATGACCCGGCTCCCTTTCCGGGTTTCGCTCAACACACCGCTAGTACCGACCATTGCGTCTTTTTCACAATGTGCTGAAGCACTGCATCTGCAGCGAGCCACTGCTCAGATCCTAGATGATATGCGTTTCTTACTCGGTCTAGTGCTAGTACTGCCAAGGTCGCCGTCTGAGAAGGACCTTCAAAAGGTGCAGAGCACATCCGCCTGGGTATATGATCGAATCTCCAGCCTTCCCTCAAAAAGCCCAGAGGTGCAGTCTCAGCAGGATTTCGAGCATCATCCGAGCCCTGCCAGCGCCGTGTCAACTAATACAGGGCCATCACGACAGTCGCCTACACGAGGACCTTCGCGGCAGTCCTCTCAACGCCAAAGCCCAATCGGCTCAAGCAGCGCCGCAGACTTGGACGGTGCGCTTTCGACGTCTGCCACGCAAGACATCATGTACCAGGCAGTCAGACAAGCGGCCTTGATTCATACTCGAGCCATCATGGCCCGCAGACGTCTGGGCGACCCAATAGTATGCAGCCAGGGTGAGTTCCTTGAGTTGTGGACAACAGTATGGAAGGTCCCCCTGCGCAGCTGGAAAACCGTCCTTGGCGTCTATGTGTGGATTATGTTAAGCATGATTCCTGCGTCGCGGGGAACGCGTCATGAGCGGTTTGTCAAGAGTATGCTGACGGCTGGCTTGATGCAAATGGCGCTCGAAGACTGGGACGTGGCTGAGCGGAGCATGAAAGGCGCGCTAAGTCTGATGCAGTGGCTCGTAAGTCACGACACCGACGAGACGGAAGGTTGGCTTGGTGGGAAGGGCAAGGCCAGGCTTGATCCAGGGTCGCGTATGGATCCAGGCCTAGGCCTGCATGGGAGTGGTTCTTTGCCATATAGCTGGTGATGACGGGTGTGAAAAGATGCGGCAGGTTTGGTTCTCAACACACATGTAGCAGTATTGGCGGCAGTAGTGATATTTTGCAGGTTGTGTTTGTTTGGGAGAGCGACGGCGTTGCAAATGGTGTTTCGCGATCCTTGGAGTACATGGCAGCTCACAAGAGGGTTAGGGGTAGATACATATGGACGTAGTCTTGTGGATAATCTGAAAGGACGAATCATTCCAAATGTCTTATCATTCTTATCAGGCTGCGCGTGGTCTACTTCTTTTTACCGCTGCAACCTTGCCAGGATTCTTTTCTCTTCCTCTTTGGCCATCCGCTCGACCGTGTTCCACGCTCCAGCGATTCGCTCGAGCAAAGTCCAAACACTCTCTTCACCTTCTTGAGACATTGCATCACCATGGCTCAAGGCGCGATCAAACAGAAACCAAAGCCGGCGCCGGCTTCCAAGTCCCAGCAAACGAAGGGCGCCCGAGTCAAGAAGCCAAAGACAACCAAGGCCGATAAGCAGCGGAAGAAGTACACGGGTGGAATGGTCGCGCAGACGGAAAAGCTTCTGGGTGAACGTGCGGGCCATCTGGAACTCATCGGCAAGGGCAAGAAAGGAAAGAAGGACGAGAAGCACAAGGGCGGTACGCGGAAATTTGGTTGAGGTCCTTCGCAATCGCGCAGCCGTTCGTCCAGCTGTCTCGATTTCGACCTCCGTTCATATTTTCCAGCAAGTCGACGGCCGATCTTGGCGACAAGGATGTTCTTCCACTCGACCCTCCCGACGGGCCTGTTCGGGACGCTTGAAGCATCGCGCACACATGGAAGACGCATCCGCCACGAAAGTACAATCGGGAGTGCTTGTATACCAGTTCTTCCCCCAGAGTTATGTTGCTGGTGCTTTGATGCGGACACCCATCACAAGAAGGACCAAGCACCAAACAAATCATCGAAAGATGCCCTTCATCTCATAGCAATACCCGGTTGACGAAAAGTCTCGCATCAAGCGAGCCAGGCGTCAAGGGATAAAGGGTTGATGTTCACAGTATTGTCTCACAGCGTGCAGCTGCTTCAACAACACAAAGACTACTTCCTGATTCGGAGAGGGGATGAGAGGTCGTGGTAATAATAGGTGACGAAGCCTATACGCTCCCATAAGTACGGCAGCCACTGGTGGAAGATGGCTTCGAATGAATGGGAAAAGAGACCATCCCTAGAATAGAAGTAGGAATCAAATAAGTTCGTGCACCGTCAGGAACGAGAAAGCGATGATCTGACTTACAAAGTCTTCAACAAAGGCAATGTCTAGAGACCTCGTTGATGCCCGATTCAGCGGGGTCACCAGATGTCCCACCTTGCCGATGTAAAAAGTTTGCTGGGGAAAGCAATTGCCGTCAGGGCCACTGGTGCCAGGGCTCAGGGGCTTTCGTGGACCCAGCGCGTCGGGACCGCCCCATGCAGATCCGAGATTGGGTGCTGCCAGTGAGCCAACCTAACCACAGAGTCGGGACGCTTACTGACGGCCTCTTTCGCTGTGCCAAATTCAAGGCCGACAAGCGCTGAGATGTCGTGGGGGACATGTTCGTTATGCGGGCGAGCGGACCGCGAGCACAGCTAGACAGACTAGCAGTCCCCGAGACTGACATTTGAACGTTCACTGGTGCCAAGTGAGCCCGAAATAGCCGCCGACACTGTTCCAGAGAACCACTTTTCTTTGCCGGCAAAAACCTTGTCATGCGGTCGGCGTGAGGACCCATTTCGTCCTCGAGAACCTGGAACGCTTCGCACCCGGTATCATGTACCGGTACTTCCTGACCAGATGACAACACAAGCGAGACAAAGGATGCTTCTGCAGGCTGTGACGCGAAGAGGACGTCCGCAAAGCCTTCACCGCTCATGCAAAGTGACATTGCAACAGCACAAGACAAGTACGGCCGAGGCTATGCTGATGCTTTACGACTGCTTCAAGAGAACGATTAGACATCAGCCAGGAAGGGCAACGTCTATCACATGCCTAGATGGGCCGCTTGCTGATGGCTGTCGACCGTCTCTTCAATGTCTGCACCCTGCTTCATTTGGCCCTTGCAACGGTGCTGGCTCAATATCATATCGGCATGGAAAGACGAACAGAACAAGGAAAGATGCGGGTGAAGGCTCGAGATTTGAATTCTCAAGGTGCAAGCGCGTGTAAGTGAAGACACGGCGTAAGCTTGGTCCCAACAATAGACTTGCTTCTCTGTCTTGAACCACCACAGGCTTGACTGTTAACGTCGCGGCGACACCTCTCAGCGTACTGTCCATCAAGACTTTTTCGAACGCCCTTTCCTGGTGGTCAAGATTACACACTTACTCTATAGTATACAGCATGGTGCGATGAGCCCTGGCACTTGTGCCCCACGGCGGAAGACTCCGCTTGATCCGGATTGATGGGTTCACTTTGGGTACTGCCTCTGCGGAGAGCTAGGAGGTTCCCTTCTGCACGGAGGCTGGGCCCTTCTCCGGATGGCAATTCATTGGATGCTCCAGGTTATTACTGGGCCCTCAGAACAATCGAGGTTGTTCAATCATGTCGGTCTCAAATCAAGTCCGAATCCTTTTTCCTTTCCAGCTTCACTTATTTCTTACTCGAAGTCTGCGCGATTACCCATCCTCGAGTGCAGCTTGTAAGCTCGTTATTGAGGCTTGCTGTATCACGAGCTGTTATTTATACGGGATCTACCATGGCAAACAACCCTGATGGACAAAGCAGCCCGAATGATCTCGGCCCAGGCCAGGACAACAATCTTGGGACCTTCAATTTCACCTTTTCTGAAACCTTGACGAGTAACGGGCCAGTGAGCGGATTCCTTTCTTTGTCCAGCCTTCGACGATTTACTTTGCTCAATCAGGCCCTAACAGTCTGCCTCAATCCTTCCTAGGCCGAAGCATTACCGCAAGTCCATGCTGATCACCTCGTTTGATCGCATAGCAGACAATATTGACGATAAAGAGTCCAGATACGCGCAGTCACTCACAGAAAGTGTCCTGGCCTACCGTGAAGAAAATGGACGGACATACCATGCTTACAGAGAGGGAGGTCGGTACATAGGATCGATGCCCTCTGGCTTTCCTTTGACAAGTACAGCCATTCCCTCGTGCTGACCCATCGATCTCCAGCCTACTGGTTCCCCAACGACGCCAAAGAAATCGACCGCCTCGGCCTCCTCCACGAGATAATCAGACGAGCCATGGGCAACGTCAATGCCTTTGCGCCGTGGACCCAAAGCCACTACCCACACCGTGTCCTCGACGTCGCCACCGGTACAGGCGACTGGTGCTTTGACTTTGCAAACGAGTTCCCCCAGACAGAGCTCATCATCGGCACCGATCTTTCGCATATTCAACCGGCCGAGATGCCGCCCAATGTTGTCTTTTGCATTGACGACTCGACGCAGGAGTGGCTGGACACGGATCTTGACTATGTGCACTTGCGCTGCACAAATGGCTGTTGGGACGACGCCTACACACAGATCGTCCAGCAGGCCTTCGACAAGCTCAACCCGGGTGGCTGGTTTGAGTGTCAGGAGACGGCTACCCAAACGCTGTGCTGTGAAGAAGGCAACGACGACGATGATGAAGACGGGAGCGGAACGATACCAGTGAACAACCCGTTTGAGCGGTGGCTGACGGATCTAGCGCGCCTCAGCCACATTGTTGGCAAGCCGATTGATGACGCGCCACGGTACAAGGCTTGGCTTGAGCAAGCTGGGTTCGTGGATATACAGGAGCGGATCATCAAGATTCCTCTGTCTTCTTGGTCCACGGACCGGAATCAGAGGGACGTTGGCTTACTGATGGAGGAGATGCTTCCAAGTCATTTGTCTGGGTTAAGCAACGCGTATCATTCTCGTGTGAATGGGACTTCTAGTGCCGAACTTGAGGTAAGCTTCCTGGGCCATCATTTGTGTCGTTTGCTGCAATTATCAACAAAATGTGTGACCACACGCTGTTGATGCACTTTGCCGGTCTCCATTTTTTGTTTTCTAGTTTCCTTTCACCATTTTGATCCGACAGACTAACACGAACTATTGGTGGTCTCAGCTCTCTTTGATTCCTGTCAGAGCAGCTCTGAGAGACAGGTCGGCGCGCTTATATATTAATCTCCATGTTGTGATCGGCCGCAAGCCCGAAAACACGACACTATGATTGAGAAGGCCAGCCCCGAACAGCAAGACTAAATCTGTAGGCCTACTGAAATTTTGAACATTTGGTGATTTGGCTGAGGTACTTTGGGTCGGACTGATGGAAAATTGTTAGCCTTTTTTGTGGTTAAGATTTCCGTTACAGGCACCCACGGCAGAGCAAGACATTGCAACCACCATCAAACAATGCCATGTTATTATCCCTTACGTAGGCATATCTTCGTTCTCGGTCATCCTCACCATCTCAAGATCCAACAAACTACCTGAAAATCACTCTACTCCAACCTTACGAAACTCTCGAGCTGCTTTGCTCCATCTGCACTCACCAACTCCATCAACCCGCTCCTCGTCAAAAAATCATGATCGCAAAACTCAAACCCAGGCACTACTGTCTCGGAAATCAACAGCCCTTCCCTGCTTTCTCCCAATTCTTCCCCATTCCCGTTCGCACGATCGGGCAACAAAAAGCTTGCCTTGTAGATACCTCCTTCAACAATCCACTGCAGCTTTTCTCCCCGCGCTACATCCTGGCCAACCACAAATGTCTCGATGCGCCCGTCCGGATGTATCAGCACGTACTGCCCGCGGCCCTTGTGCAGCGTGTGCACAGTCCGCGCGCGATTGCGGTGGAAATTTCCCTGGGGCGAGCTAGGCGTGAGGAGGTAAAAGATGGTTGTGCTTGCATTGCGATGGTGCGGGTCAAAGCCTGGGCGCTGCAACGCCGGTGGTGGTTGTTGTGGTAGCTGCTGTTGCCGCTGCTGGTTTTGCTGGGCTACGAGCTCGAGAGTTCGTTGCGAGGCTGCATCGAGCGGGAAAGGTGATCTGATGAGGAGTGGGTCGCGGTCTGTTTCGACAAAGTAGCCTCCTTCGATGTGGGTGAGCATCTGGAGCGAGGCGATGAGAGAGGCAATGGCAGGGGGTTCCGAGACGTCGGGACTGCCCTGATTTGCGGCGAATTTAGTTTGGCTGAAAAATGGTTTGATCGCTTGACGTGAGGCCATCGTGTGCATAATATGTTGAGTTGGTATTGTAAAGTCTTGGTTTCTTTCTTCAAGAAGTGATTGTAGGTGTCAAACGTCGCAGTCAAAGTTCACGGAAGCAAACTAACAAACGTTCGGATTTAACAAGGGAGTGATGTTGTGCGGGTCCTCAAGCTTGCGAAACCCCGGACCGGAGAATCTGCGGTCGACTGGGTTGAGTACTTACACGGTCATGATTATCGAAGCGACAACACGTGGGTCCATTGGACAGCGAAAGTTAACATTAATATTTTCACTGTGCCACGATACCTATTCATCTTGAGATATGGACACTGGTCAACGGATGCTAGGCGCTCTCGGATGCCAATATATTGGTACTCAGTATGTATACATAGAACAGTACCTGTACAACCATCATAGACTCACCATGCCATACTACTGCGCTGGATAGTATTTAGGCTAAATGCTCACAAACACAGAGACCATACAAAAAGAATGCTGACCAACAAATATTGCTCGCTGCCTGACAAACTTGCGTTCGCCGGCCAACTCTGTAGTGTTGTCGAATTGAAATTGTACCACAATCGCCAGGCATTTATTCTTTATGCGTCTGATAGCAACACGGTTCACCATATATCCAGGGTCCCGGACAATCCCAATGATTAGAGTTCTGAACCGAAATCCCAGACAGTGCGCACAGAGCGAGTCAAGAATTGAATGTGGACCAGCGAAACAGCGACCACTGACTTGATTCGAGCTGAGTAGTGCACTCCCGGCTGCACGTAAGGCATCCAATCAGAAGTATCCCAGGTAAGCATACTCGTATGTATTCCCACAATCACCGGTAAAGATGGCCTGCCGTCCCAGTGGAATCTCTGAAGTACTTTGACATCAGCATTTTCATTCATAGATGACTAAATCTGCGGAGCTACTCAGTGCTCTGCCACTCACCTAGTCAGGCAATGAGGCAACCGACGATGCGGTAGTTGAAGAACATGAGCGTGATCAGAACTAAGTGAGTTGCGAACTGACTTTTGGTCTCGTCCTGCTTCGTCTGATAAGTACTCTCTCATCCATTGTCTGGGCAAGACCAGCTATACAAATGCGATCACATTCAACTCTGAAGATTCAGTGATCAATCATCTCAGGTGCCACTCCCTGTCATCTTGTATGTTTCAGTCTGCTGCACATGCACAATCGAGATCGGTTCCCGCTTGCTCGTATCAATTTGCGAACCATGAGAGCGGTGCTGGTATGGGGATTTGGTGTAAAGATCGTATTCGGCAGTATTGATATGGATCCATTGGAAAGGCGGTTGTTGAAGCACCCGTTGTAGGTACCTGGATACTAGATACCCAGGTACCCAGAAAGGTAAGTAAGTACTTGGGTACATCTACTTTAATCATATCATCAGACCCATGGATCCATCCATGGAATGTGCACCTGCTACTCGCCACACGCTTCGCGACACTTCCGAAAGCAAAAGCACAAATTCACATTTGGGATCATGTGCTATCAAACGCAAAATTCCAACTGTAAATCCTGCGCGATGCAGCAATCTGTAAAAAGTGTTGGTTCATCACCTCGCATGGACGATGCCCCTTTTTTAGGCGGTCCATGGTAGGGAACGCGTACCAGTTCTGCGGAAGGGCCCAGAAGGGGGCCTGTCCCGGCTTGCGTGACGCTAGAGTCCGCTGTAAAGCCCCTGTAGAGCAATTAGTCCAACGTGGAAAACCACAACCACGCCCCGAGGAACCCCAGCGCCGTCAATGTCTGCATCAGTGGATCTTGGTTGCACTAATGCCCATCTGGCCGGGGCTACAGGGGGTTACCGATGCCCAAACACGCTGCTGCTCCTACAGCACAGCAACTCGAGCTGTTGGTGATTGGTGAAAGCTGCAGATATGCCCTGCGCTGTGTCTATTCTCGGCGTTCCTTCCCACTCCTTCACGAGCCTCTGGCCTGAGTTTCGTCATCTTCATTTCCCATTGTGCACCTGCAAACGGCTCTCCGGCTCTCCTTGCTTAGAGTCTGCTCTCAGGCTGTTCTTGATTCAGTTGCTCGCTTGCCGCTGCGGTGCACTTGCCCGAGCTGGCTAGAAGCTGGACCAACCGACTTACATAAACAACTCGAGAGCACTCTGGGCCTGTGGGGCTGCTTTGGATTGGCGTCATTTCACCGCAGGAGCCCTTTTCCGTTGCGCCCGTGCGTTCATCGTGCGCCATCGTCAGTTCGCCTTATCCCTTTCAACTAAGAAAGACAGTCCCTGCCACTGCCCATCGCCAGAGCCCCTTCCAGACCCAACTTTGCATCTGCTAGCAAGCCCAGTGATCCCGGTCTAGCAGCTAGTAATCAGCCCAGCCCGGCAGCCAGCATAGCAGCAGCCCAGCAGCCAAGCCAAGCCGACTCCACGCGCGAGCCAGCCGCCTAAGCAAATCCCGCGGCACGGCACGGCCAGATGCGAGGGGCCTAACAGCAACTCTTCCAACGACAGTCAGTCTTGCATTCTGCAGTGGCATCCTCCAAACAACCTCTTCGAATTCTCGACACTCGCGCCCATCTCTTCGCCCCCTACGACTCTCTCGCCCGCGACCTGGTCGCGCTGACGAATCCCCAATAGGCTTGTAGGCCTGCAGTCGCCCCGACCCTCCTGCGCTCGACCTCGACTTGGGATTTCTTCAGCAGTGTCTCGCTTACGCGGCTGATCTTGCCTTTTGGCTGCCGTCACCACCATGAACGGCCCTTTAAACAAGCGCCAGCAGGCACGCAATGAGAAGGTTCTCCAGGACCTTGTCCACAATGTTGCCGGTAACAGTGTGTGTGCAGACTGTCAAGCCCGCAACCCAGGTATGTCCGCAATGTAGAGGACCGGCGCGTCTTCGCCATCTCACGTGCTCGGCCGAAGTTGTACTAATTCTTTGCGATTAGGCTGGGCCTCATGGAGTGTATGTCCACTTGCCCCCAGTCCACAATCCCTTCCTCTCCTTCGACGCCTCCAGTCCCAGAACTCGACATTCCTTCCCGAATGCAGGCTAATTTGAAGCAGTTGGGCATCTTTCTTTGCATGAGGTGCGCCTCAATTCACCGCAAGCTCGGAACACACATTTCTAAAGTCAAGTCGCTCAGCATGGACGGCTGGTCCAACGAGCAGGTCGAGGTGAGAGACCTTGCAAGTCCGGAATTGCAAACGGAGAGGGTGGTGCTGACCTGTTCATAGAATATGAAAAAGGTCGGAAACGCCACATCCAACAAGCTCTATAACCCTTCAAACAAGAAGCCCGCGATACCTGTCGATGCCGACGAGGCCGATTCCGCAATGGAGCGCTTTATACGATCGAAATACGCGAACCAAGGACTGTCATCCGTACCAAAACATCATACTGGTAGTACAGGCTCGGACGAAACACCACCACCTCTGCCGCCAAAATCTGGCAAATTCACCTTCCGGACGGCCTCATCGACCTTTCCCCTATTCCTGAGATCGAAGAAAGACCAAGGCTCTCGCTCCGCCCAATCGAGCCCTCAGTTGCCACCAGACAGCCCCGACTCTACCTCTGGTCACCGGCCAAAGGTGTCCAAGGTGTTTGGCGCAAGTTTAGGTTACGATAGCGAAGAGGATACGCAAAAGAAATTGGCCAAGCTGCGGGAGTTAGGTTTCACAAATGACCGCAAGAATGAAGCTGTTTTGCGAGGAGTCAACGGCAATCTGGAAAGGACCATTGAGGCTTTGGTGCGGATCGAGGGTCGCTCGCCTGTCTCGACACCTGCCGATGAATTCCCTTCGGTTCCTAGACCATCCGTGTCAAACAGCGGCCAAACAGGGCTCACAGTTGCTCGAGCCGAAACGGCGCGGCCCATGTCATCATCGACGAACCCCTTCGATATGTCGCCAGTTCAACCAATTTCAAGCCAGTCGACTGGCAACCTTGTTGGAAACCGCAACCCATTCTTCAACCAAAATACGAATCCATTTGGTCTTACGACAGCGCAGTCCAATGATGCGTTAAACCAAGCATTCAACAACATGTCGATGAACGCCCCCTCGCAACCGCTATTTCCTCACCACACTGGCGGTCTGCGTCACCAGGAAGCTCAGCAGGTGATATACCAGCAAACGCTGGCCCCGCCAGTTCCTTCGTTGCCCCAGGGCTACGCGGCGACACCATTGGATGGCAATCAAAAGTATATGCAACAAGGAGTACAGCCGCTTCAATCTGTGCACACCGGCTACAACCCATTCCTAAATAACTCATCACAACAGCCATCAGTCCAACAAGCTTCGCAAATGCTGGCCCTGAACACAGCGCTGAATATGACTCCGACGGGCGGATCTTATGCCAACAACCCTTTCGCACGATCGCCGACGCGAGTGGCCTCGCCTACAGCCTTGGGTCAGATTCCCGAACAGATACAGCAAAACTTTTACAGTGGCCCATCACAGCAAGCGCAAGTGCAAATGCAAGCACAGCCGCAGCCACTTCCACAACAACCCCAGGCTGGCCAACTGAACAATCCGTTTTTCGCACAGCAAGCTCCAACGCCATACATGCCTCAACAGGCGCAATACAACAACCCATTCGGACAGCCCGTGGCCCAGCAGCAACAAGCAGCGCAAAGGCCTGACAAGGCTTCGATTTTGGCTTTGTATAACTATCCGCAGCTCGCGCCTCAGGTTTCACAACAGACAGATCTTGAAAAACAGCAACAGGCTCAGCTACAACAGCAACAACAGGCTCAACAACAGCAACAGGCACAGCAACCACAACAGTACTCGCAACCTGTTGAACAGCAGCAGGCTTACCAGCCATTTCAGACCCCTAGCGCTGCAGCATTTCCCGATCCGGCAGGTGCAACGTCTGGCGGTAGCAACAATCCCTTTTTGAGCGGTGGGGTGTCTCCTCAAGCGGCCGTGGCTCAGATAGCCAGCATGGATGGCAAGGTGGGCAACAGAAGTCGAGACAGCATGATGGCAGCAGGGATGGAGTGGTCGAACGGACGTCACAGCCCGGACGCATTTGCCAGCCTTAGTGCGAGGTCTCTACGCTAAATGTTCAGACGAATAAAGACAGATTTGGCAGTGGTCGCGCAGTCAAGTTGATTCGCATTCTTGCTTTATCGACGACTGTCGGTTGACTGAAAAAGAGATGGGAGATAAAACTCGGGGCTTGGTGCATACTATTTTATTGCATAGCGCCTCAATTTTGTGGTAAACATCTCGGATGCTCGAAGTCGGACCGTTGGTTCGGGTTGAGCGACAGCACTTGCGGAAGGAGGGGGGGAAGTAAATCTCGTGTACGATATATATATATTGGAGGGTGGAAGGAAACAGGCAGGCAGGCAGGCAGGCAGGCAGGCAGAGCATAGAGAAGCTGCTTGCTGTACCTGTTGTGTACATACTATTACTATTGCCTGGTACACCATTTTTGCAGAGTCAATCAATTTAAAGCTTGACTGGCTTGACTGATAATGTCAATGACCTTGAGACAGACGCATGACACGGCGAGTTGAGAAGCATGTGCATACCTGAGTACTGTACTCACTCGAGACAATGAACCATGGTTCTGCAAATGCAATTGTGGCTGCTGGCTATCTGGCTGCTGGTTTGGTGTGCTTTGTACGTGTACAGAATCTGTTGCGCGCATGCAGTGCTGGGAAGTCAAAACGAAGTGAAATTATGAGGCTCTGTTGTCTATGCTAGCCAGGAAGCAGCGAGAAACGCTTAGTGAGTTAATGATGAGCAAAAGGGAGAAGAAAAAGCATGGGTGACTTTTGAAGTTCCGGATGGGGTGTGTGGGCGGGAGATTCGGAAAAGTGGTGGCAATGGTTTGCGAATTGCTGGAGGCTTTGGTATTTACTAACACCAGCGACAAGAAGTCTGGAGTCTGTGGATGACGAGGGAAACGAAGTGAGCAGTAGGTGCGTAGATGAAAACCTAGTAGGTAAATAAGTGGGTGAGCTGTATAGGACAGGATGGGATAGGAGTGTTGGACGAGCAATTAGAGACGAAGAGCACACGGGTGGAGTGAGGACTGGGAACCTGGAGAAGATGATTCGGACCGTGCGAGAGCCTGCTGCTGCACCTGGGAACCAATCGGGAAGAACTCCAGTACGGTGCATCCGGGTTATCGTCTGTACTTGTGATTAGTAGTCGGGTATGGATGGGTTCTTTTGGTGCACGATGTATGAATGAGGGGGTGTCGGAAAGTCGCTTGTACACTTGACGTGGCAGTGGTGCAGTCTGTGAGAGAGAGCAGGTATGCGCTGATCAAGTAACGATAGTACTCAGTAGTTTGGTGATGTGGTTGTTGTCTATGCTGTTGAGTCTCGGTACAAGATCCCTCAAGTTCCTCTAACCCGAAGACAAGATGCTGAAGCTGCTGTCGGCTTACCAGCATTCAGCCCAATCTCTGACGTTCGTCATATGATGTGCTCGAGCCTACATAAAACAATCAAGCTTCTTCTGGCCTTGCAGATTCACCGATGTCTGTGGGAGACGCTGACTGCATAAGGTCAAGGGTTACTGGGCCGATGGTCACTCTGGTGAATAAAGCTTGTGAACATGTGCCTGTGACCCTTTGCGAGCCATGTCTTGCCTACTTGTTGTGCCATGTAATCATCGCCGGCGACGGTTGGTTGATACTCATCGAGCGAGGCTGCATGGTGTAACAAGATACAGCTGCTTATTTGTTGACTCGACTGCTATCTCATTGTGGTGTTTTGGAGTACTGTCCAATTTGGGAGTCTTAAGGCTGCTGGGCGGCTGATGATATTGAATGTAGACTGACGAGTAGGAGGAGTGCAGATACTTTGTGCAGGTTGTCGTTCCTTTTCGGTCCATTTAGTCTGGAACGTCACTCGTCCTACAGTTCTATGTAGCTTCTGCTGACTGTCCCGCAACCTACTGGCTGGGAAGAAAGGAAGGGAAGAAGAAAAGAGCCTCTTTCCCTCTGCTACCCCTGTCCTTGCGATCTGGAGTACCTACGTACCCGAGTACCGATGTACCTGAACCCTTGCCCCGCTCGCCAGTCGATCAGCACTGCCTGTCCTCCAGCCCTACTTTGCTATGTAAACCTTCCATCTCGTCCTGCAATCCGTCTGCAAGCTTGCGCGCCTCTCGTTGTACTGCATCCCATCGCCAGCCATTTTTTGTTCTTGCTGACCTTGGCAAGGTTTCACCCACAACATCTCGTGTCAGCTCGCAGTTCTTGCATGGTCGGAGTGCGCAATGCGTGGGGTCACGACTCATCAACGCACCGCCTGTTGACGGTGAACTCATTTGCTAGCTATCTCGACTCCATTCTCCGCAGCACACAATTGCCAACCTGTGTGCACTCTCGATAACCCATCAGTGAGCTCTTCCGGCCTGCCGACACGCAGTCCTTGGTGGGCACTCGTGGTTGGACAGACAGGCAGCAGCCCTCCACGGCACCAGCAAATCTCGTGGGAGGTGGCGTTGCATGCCGTGTCTCCCCTCCGTGCTCCCACCGCCTTGGACGGGACAAGCAAAGTCGCGCGAGGACGGCCAGTGAGTGCCTTATTGACCGGCCAAGCCTGCCACCGGCTGCCACGGGCTGCTTGATGACAGGACCTAGCCATTCAACTCACGCTTGCTTTCTCTGCTCGCTTTCCCGTCCGTCAGCTGGACTGGCGATGGCTCAAGCCTCTCTTTGGCTGCCTACTTCTTGTCAACGGACGTTCT
This sequence comes from Coniella lustricola, assembly GCA_003019895.1. Classification (NCBI taxonomy): domain Eukaryota; kingdom Fungi; phylum Ascomycota; class Sordariomycetes; order Diaporthales; family Schizoparmaceae; genus Coniella; species Coniella lustricola. Next base: position 202,692 of record KZ678395.1, on the reverse strand, counting down.
CTGTGTCTCTCTTCTGCAGCAAGTCGCGTGATTGCAGTGTATCAGGGGCCAGACCAAGCCTAGACTGGAAAAGAAAGAAACGGAAGAGAAAGGATCGTGTCTTGGTGCATCATCGTTCTGCTGTGTGCTGCGTGCTGCTCGCCTGCTCAGCCTCGTAGGTGACGGCTGGCCCTCATTGCAACCACTGTGCATCATGGCATTCGCCTGTGTAAGTAAATGTGTCTGTCTGCAGCAGTTGACGGTTCGCAGGCAGCCGCAGCCCTAGGTTCCACCGTCTGCACAAGACCGAAGCGAAGGGCAGCCTCAGGTATGACAAGCTTTCCGCGAGGAGGCAGCCACGCCAGTGCAGCCTTGTTCAATGCTGGCCTGCACGAGCAGACCTGATATTTCTGGCCCCCGGATGCCAACTACTACTCTGTATTCGATTATTTTCTCGCTTTCTTAGACGCTACTGTTCCGTCTCGTTCGTTTGTGGTCGTATCAAAGTCCCGCCCTCGTCCGCGTCGTCGCCTAGAATACGGGTCAACTCTTATTGCAGCCCAGTCTAGATTGGGCTCCTGGTTTGATAACCACCAATGATCTATTCAAGGCTTCGAAGTCCGTCGGCGAAATTGGAAACTGTTGTTCCTGCTTTATACAATCCTCTTGTGACTCCTTGAGCTAGGGCGTGAACCGCAAATTTTCATTTATGATCTTGCTTCACCTTGACCATCAGGTCGTGTTGCACTAATATCTTCGGCACAACCATATTTGCACTTTCTTTTGATTGCGCTCGAGCTTCGCCTCAAACAGTATATACCGGCTTATCCACAAAGTATTTCAGGAACCTTTGTGCACATACATCCTCAACGTTGTGCCCGACGCATCTGCTTGTTGCTGGATCTGACATGGTGTAGACAATTTTGGCCAGTCTAAACTTTGTTCCTCGCTCAGCCCCGGTCTTCCAGCAGCTTCAACATGTCCGCTGCGAGCCGCTCCATCAGCATACCGCTCGCGCTGATGCCGCCACCGCAATCGCGATCGGGCAAGAAGAAGCAACCCATGTCACCACAGGAAAAGGTTGATGGGTTATGGGCTACGTACAAGACCAAGGCTCCCGGAAAAGGTAAGAACACATTCTTGATTGACCCCAAAATCTGAATGCCTACAAATCGTTGGTATTGACAAAGCACACCATCAAGTTACTCGGATCATTCCTCAGAATGAGGTTTTCGAGCGAGCTGCTCGTCGTGCCTCCGCCAAGTCCAAGGAAAATGCAAAGACGACTGATCAGTCCTATGAGGCAGCTGCAGAACAGTGCAGACGCAAAGTTGCCCAGATCGTAAAGGAGTGTCGCCGTGTCAACCAAAAGTACCGGGACCAGCACTTTGATTTAGAGCTCGACCATGGCCTGGAACGACGCGACTGCTTGGATTCGTTGAACAATGAGCGAGAATATCCTTATCCGTTTTGCCGGAGACGACCAAAACGCCGCTCCGGTGTCCCGCTCAAGGACCGAGATCCATCTCCGCCGAGGGCAGGGACAACTGCGCCTCTCAAGCCTGGTTCAGGGGAGCTAGGCACCGGTGGCGTATTGGGCTATCTGAATGCTCTAGAGAATGAAAGGACGCCGACTGACGGGGACTCGGGTTTTGGGTTTCAGCCCAAGTCTGTCAAAAGAGTCGTCGACATTTTTGATAGTCCTCAATTCTTCATTGATGGCCCCTCGGCAAACGATGTCCGTCAAGGCCGAGATGGAGACTGCTGGTTAATGGCTGCGCTTTGCACCCTGAGCAATAAACCTGGCTTGATTGAACGATGCTGTGTCGCTTACGACCAAGATGTTGGAGTATACGGATTTGTCTTTCATCGGGACGGCGAGTGGTTCAGCGAAATCATCGATGATAAGGTGAGAAGCTATATCACCCGTGCTAGGTGAAGGTGAAATTATTTGGCTCATTCACTATTATAGTTGTATCTCACCAAGCCAGACTACGACGACTCCCGATCAGAGCGGATCATGTGGGAAGATCGTGAACGAGTCAACTCGGAAGAAGCCTACCGCAAGGCTTACCAGTCAAACAGCGGTGCCTTGGTGAGCAACTGTTGTTCTGCATATTTCGGAGAATACCACCTGACTTATATTTCTTTGAGAATCACAGTACTTTGCACAATGTGTCAATCCAAACGAGACCTGGCTGCCTCTTCTCGAAAAGGCTTATGCAAAGGCCCACGGTGACTACTCAGCCATCGAAGGAGGCTTTGGTGGTGAAGGCATCGAAGACTTGACAGGTGGTGTGACCTCCGAAATCTTTTCAAGCGATATTTTGGACAAGGAGTACTTCTGGAAAGAAGAGTTGCTCAAGGTCAATCAGGACTTCCTGTTTGGGTGCTCTACAGGTGTCTGGGGACGAGGATGGGGAGAACGCAAGGGCATTGTCGAGCTGCACGCTTATTCGGTCCTCAAAGCGTGCGAGATCGATGGCGTGAGGCTTGTATTGCTGAAGAATCCTTGGGGCAAACATGAGTGGAAAGGACCGTGGTCGGACGGCTCTAGTAAGTCTTGTTTGGCAATTCCTCATGGGACAATCTTGATCCATAATCTGGTGCAAAGTGAATTTGAGTCTGACTTGCTCTCACCACAGAGGAATGGACGGCAGATTGGCTCCAGAAGCTCGATCACCAGTTTGGCGACGATGGCTCGTTCTGGATCAGCTATCAAGACCTGCTCAAAAAGTACCAAGCTTTTGACCGGACCCGTCTCTTCAACCCTGGCGAGTGGACAGTCGCTTCTATCTGGACGACACTCAATATTCCCTGGATAGTAGACTATCACGACACCAAGTTCTCCTTCACGCTTGCGCGAGCTGGTCCTGTGGTCATTGTATTTTCGCAGCTGGATGAGCGCTACTTCAAGGGCCTTCAGGGCCAATATCGCTTTGAGCTGAGCTTCCGCGTCCACAAGGCCGGCGAAGAGGACTATGTAGTACGCAGCCAGAACGCGTACCGTATGAATCGCAGCGCCAATGTGGAACTTGATCTCGAGGCTGGCGAGTACGTCGTCGTCGTCAAAATCGACGCCCAGCGCCGAGAAGATCTCATGCCCGTCGAGGAAGTGGTGCGCGCGTACGCAAAGGAGCGGCCAGATAAGCTGTTCCGTATTGGCCGCGCGTATGATGTGGCGCATTCCAAGGGTAAGATCATCGAGACGCCTGAGGAAAAACAGGCGCGTGAGGCATACGAAGAAAAGAAGAGACAGCGAGACAGGAAGAGGTGTGCCAAGATGCTGCAGGAGATGAAGCGGGCGAAGAAGAGAGCAGAGTTAAGGAAGAAGTTGAGGGAGCGCAGGGCAGATGAGAAGGCCGACGCCAAGAGAAAGGTCAGGATCGAGAGAAGGGCAGCGAGGCGAGAGGCCGAGTTGAAGGCCAGATCTGCGGAAGCTGGAGAGGCCGAGGCTGCAAAGGAGCAGTCTTCGGATGTTGCTGGGAAGAAAGCTTTTAAGAAGGAAACTGAGTCCGAGACCGTCACGAAGGATGAGTCTGAGAAGAATGAACCCTCCAACGAGAAGACTACTCAGTCTGAGACTCCCAGTAAAGATCAGTCTGAGAAGAAAACTCCTATTGAGAATGAGACTGGATCCGAGGCTGTCAAGAGGGAAGGGTCCGAGAAGAAGCCGGCTGATGAAAAGGACACTCAGCCCGAGATTGTTAAGACGGACGAGCAGCTTATGGAGCAACCTGTGGCCGAGAAGGCTGGGAAAACAACCAATAATGTCATAACAGACCACTCTATCGACAAGAAGGATATCTCTTCCATGGACAAAAACGAGGAGCCAAGCCAGGCTGCTGGCATTCAAACCACGAATGTCGACACCAGTGCTACTTCCAAGGACAAGGCGCAGCCTCAAAATTTTAAAACTCCAGAATCTAACACAAAAGAGCAAGCCAAGCCAGTTGCAAAGGGCACCGACGCCAAACAAGAATCAGACTCAACTTCGAGCACCGGTACTAGAGTCAACACCCCGGGGTCGAGCCTCACTTCCAACCAAACACATACCGACACAGAAGATCAAGAGGACGAGGCGTATATAACAGCTGTTGAGACTGATGTCGAGCTTCCTGAGCATCGGCCAAGCTCTTCAGCTACACCGCGACCGATCAAGTCTGCACACAAGCTCCCTCCCAACAAGTCAATCGGCGTACAAACCGGACCAGGTCTGCCACTACCACCTTCGCATCCATCAGTCATCCAGCGAGGCCCTTCACCACCCCAAATTCAAACCACGTACGGCCCTCCTTGCGGCCTTGCTCCGTCTGACCTTTCCCTTCCACGTAATTTTGATCAGTTTCCGCCACATATTCGCGCCGCCATACTCAGAGGCAGCGGCGGCGGTCATCCCTGGGGTCCACTACGCACGACCACCGTGTCTGAGGTAGGCTCATCAAGCTGCGTTTCGTCGGACTCGGAGTTGGACACAGATGTCGACGACGTGTCGGAGGTGAGCGAGGAGGAAATTGATGTTTGCGTGGAGCGCATCGAGGCTCTTAATGCCGCTGCTGCCGCTGCATCGGCAGGTGGTGGAGGTGGCAGCGGTGGTCACAAATCGCCGCCCGGGTTACCGCCGCCGCCTGGCTCGCATGCAGCCATACCCGAACCGCTGGATGAGTTTGAGTTTGATCCGTGGAATGCGGTCGGCGTGTTCGGGTTGAGGGTGTACTACAAGATTCCTGATGATTTGTTGAAGAAGAGTATGGATGAGGTTAAGATGAAGAAGAAGTCTGATGAAAAAGATGGCAAAGACGACAATGGTGGCGGTGAAGAGGAGGGAAAAGAAGAGGAATTGGTGAAGCTGAGAGTAGAACGGCCAAATCCGTACTTGTGGGACGACAGTAGTGACGATGAAGCGGACGATGAGCGCGAGGACAAGAAGCCCAAGTCCTTGGAGAAGGAGGAGAGTCAAGCTTTAGATGTGGATGACAGCGCGAAGGATTTGGTAGGGGAGCAGGCGTCCAAGCCGGTTGTGGAAGCAGCCTTTAGTAGTGATGATCTTAAGACGGGCAATAGCAGGGCAGAGATCGGTGGCGATGAGGTGGCCTCGGAGCACAAAGGTGTGGATGAAGAGAATAACAAAGGTCAAGACAGCAAGGAGGAGGCAGTTGTCCACGAAGTTGGCCAGAAGTCATGATGTGTCACAGACGGGTTAGAAGGAGATGATGGGTCTGCAAACGTCTGGAAGTGGTGCGGACAGTCTCGAGCAGGTATAGGTATACACGGTAGACTGCGATTTCTTAGAGTTCAAGCCAGACTCTCCTCAGCGATTTTGCCAGATATCTCCTCAAATTTCACATTTAACGGCCTTTCCGTAAGAGTTCGGCTTCGAGCACGAGGTCATCTCTCTTATTACCACATCATAACCAATCCTCAACATTGTCACTATAGCCCGCCCTATCTACGCTAAACCACTCAACAAATTATCTACTTTCCTCCTTTCGTCAACCTCGACATCATCCACAAGCATAGCATCCTCTTGATCATCACCTTGCTGCTGCTGCTGCTGCTGCAATCTAGCCACCTTGTCGCCCACACGAGCGAGCAACATACGCATTCTTTCCAGTTCCTTCTCGACCTGCCCATCACGCGTCACGAGGTTTCGCTGGATATTCTGCGCGCTGCTGTTACCATAGTCACTGTAAGTCTGCTCGGTGCTGCTCTTAAAAGGTTCCAAAACAGCGGTCATTTGTCGCAGTCGACGCACACGCGCCTCGGCGTCCCTGTGTCGTGTGGATAAGCCCTTCAGATGCGCGACGAGTTCGGCGTAGCGCTTGGCTTCGAGAGGGTTTGCGCTGGCTTCGGCTGGAGAGTCCCATGTTGGTGGAAGGGCGGCGATGATTTCTGGTTGTACTAGAAAAGGGAGGTGTGGTTAGTTCTGTCTTGTCCTGCTTGACTTTGTTGAAGTTGCTCTGGCTGGTTTTTGTTTTCTTTGAGATTTTGGTAGCTCACGTGAGCATCTCCGAAGTATTCATTTCAGAAGCCTCAAGTGGCACCCTCGTTCTCTGCCTTTTCCAAGACCAGACTCGAGAAGATCAACGTAATGAGTGAGGTAAGTGGGACGTAAGAGACAAAACATACCATAATCAGCGCCCTGCGCCCTCCACGCATTCCCACCCTCAACATCCAACCCAACACCGTCTCCATCCTCCTCTCCATTTCTACTACCCCCGTCGCCCCGTTCAGCCTGCATCCGCAACTCGCCCGCATCCAAATACAGCTGCTCGATCTGCTCTGCGACATGGCGCGTCGCCTGCGGTGGGTAGACGCGCTTGGCGTGCTGCTGAAGGGTATGGTTGAGGCGGAAGAGGGCGTCGTCGATGGCCTTTTCGGATAGTTTTTGTTGTTGTTGTTGCGGATTCATTGCTCCATCTGCTTCATTCTCATTCTCGTTACTGCCACCATTGTCGTGGGCGCGCCGCCATGCCTGGCTGGGCGCGGGCGGCTGTGAGAGGAGGCGCGTCTGCGCGTTGAGAAAGTCTTGTTTGAGGGCTTTGATTGTTTGTGGTGGAGGGTTTGAGGGCGCCATTTTGTGATAATAGTGATATGCAAGAGTTCGATTTTAGTTGTCGCTCGCCTTTAGTCAATGGTGAATAAGGATTGTAGAAATCTGAGTGGTGATTTGTGAAGTTGACGTTGAGTTGTGAGAATGAATGAGATGGCAGCAAAGTGAGTGAATGAGTGCCCGTTGATATTGGTCAGTGCAGACCCCGGGTGCACGGCTGTGGAGCCTATATGGCAGGAACGCTGCTGGCCGCAGCTGGGCTGGCAGTGGGGCTGCGGGCATCGGAAACTTGGCTGGAAAAAGTGCTTTGCACAGACCCCAGGCTGCGCGGCACAGTTGAAAACAGCTTGCATTTCCGTGCTTGCATCTACTTGTTGCTTTCAACCTTTAGTATTGTACAGTTTGCCAAAAGCATCGCACACTCCTCGCAATTGTGAAATGCGTGATGCGGAAGGCAGAGCACTGCCTCTTCAAAGAGCAGAATCATCATTCATGACAATGGACTAACGCCTTCCTTACACGCTCCTCCTGAGTATCTCAGGCCCTCATCATCGCCTTCAATGGTAAGTGAGCACACCAGTCTTCCCCAACCGGATCCCCTCCTCAGTCTGCTCATCGAGGTCTTCCTCAGGCAGCCCGAGCGCCGCATTCGCCAATTCAAGCTTCGTATGGTCGCCCTCACCGGTAGGGAAGAAAATCCGCGTGTACAAGGCCCTTGAAAACGCCTCGCGGTCAGTGCCCTGCTTGAGCGCCTCGACCGCTTGCTCCCAGTGCTCCCGCGCGCCCACACGCTCAACCTTCCAGTCCGCGTCCGTCGTTCCCGTCACGCGCTTGGCGCTCTCAAACATGTCCTTTTGGTTCACGCGGAAGCTGGAAATGTAGACGGCCTTTTTGCTGGCCCAGTGGGCAATGGTGGAGTCCTTGTTCTTCTCAGCATCGACGGCGTCCTCGGGGAGTTTCTTGAGGCTCAGCAGCGCTGCGACCGCGCGCCCGCACTGCTCAAACGTTGCGGTGGTGATCTTCTCCTCTCCCTCGTCGAACAGGGTGACGGTGCGCTCGTCAAAGTCAATGCCAAAGCGATTCTTGCCGTTGCCGACCAACGACCACTCGTACCAGAAGCCGCAGGCAAGGACAAGCCACTGGCTGACGCCCAAGTCCTCGGCGATAGCGCGGCCGTTAGCTAGGGGACCATCAAGCATCATCTCGCGCATGAGGGTGGGGTTGAGCGGGTCCGGGCCGTAGGCGTTGGGCATTACGTAGGGTACGCCTGCTTGCGCAGCGGCCTCGACAAGCTTGCGCTCTGGCTGCAGCGGGTCGAGCCTGGACATGGCGCCGAGGGTGATAATCAGGATGTCTTGGCCCTTGAGGGCGTCGACGAGGGTGGTGGTGTTGTTGTAGTCGATCTCAACGCGGTGAACGCCATCGGCAAGTGGCACTTTGCTGCGGGCGCGGACGAGGGCGGTGATTGTGTGCTTGCCTGTAGCGAGGAGGTATTTGGTAAAGTATGAGCCGATGGTGCCGCCAGCCTGATTCATGGTTTAGTTTGGGACAAGGACATGGGAATGGTCTAAATTCTGTGTGGACTTGTGATAAGGAGGTGGTATACTTACGCCTACAATGGCGACCTTCTCAACGTGGTTGTTGAAGCCAGCAGGCTGGTCCTTGGCATACTTGAGAGACATGATATGATCTCTTGTCTGTGGGAAAGTTTCTCGGTGGAGTGATGAAAGTGTTGAAAGCTTGTATTGGGTAAAGTCCAAGAATCTGTGCTGAGAAGAGTATTCTTGGTGATTATGAAGGCGAACACCTTCAGGACACCCCCCAGGACGGACGGGACCATCGTCCATCTTTATAGTCGAAGCTCAACAGGTGTCCCAAACTGCCCAGGTCAAAAGAGGGCAGTAAAATCCGAGTGCTTCTGTTATTCTCTTGTTAGTCTCTAGACAGAATCCAAAGACGATATCCACATTGACGGACGAGAAGCTTATTTACGGACCAGTAGTGAGTGTGTCTTTCCAGCAGCACCTTATGTCCGACCGCCTAAGAGACCCTAGGTTCTCGTTTCGATGGAGTTTGCCATGGCGCATTTCGGATCATCGACCTCAAGCCAACTTGATACATTATTCCAACATGCAGCTTCAAGGCGAAGCGCAAGAAGTCGTTAAACCCACCGTACTGGAGGCTCACAGATCGAGAAGATTATTCTGTTTCGCAGCGCGGATTCAGCCGGAGCTGTGATAGACTAGCGCCGGAGATGAGATGAGCCCTGGACACCGGACATCTCGTAGATTGCCCTATTCGGATGTATAACTTCTCCATAGTTTCCCTTCCTGGAAGCATAAGCTTTGTGTCGAGCGCGCTCGGTCCAATGACTCCGTTGCCGTCGACCAGTCGTCCTCCTCCGCCGGTCTAGACATCTCGCCGAGCTTTCAAATCGAATTCCGTATGATCAGCTTCTATCGGTTTCAAAGCGACCTCGCCGGCATGCACGCTGACTCCCACTGGCTCGGTGCTAACAACACAGCGGGCCCACGGAATTCCAGGACGCCATCTAGGCGTACGGTAATGGTGTGTTGCATGCTTTGTTGCCGGTTCGCATGAGATGAACGGGCGGATAACTTCAGCACTGAGATCTCCGGGTACTACACACAGTCAGAACTCGAGTATGTAGATGCAGGCGTCAAAGAGACCCAGGTTCCTGTCCTGCACTCACCAAATCATCGCAGCGCTTGATGTGGCCGGTGCATGGGCAGTCACTACTTCGCTGAAGGAACACTTCTTGGCGTTCATGACGCCTTGTTGCAACCTTGACTCCATCTCGTCTCATACCGTGACGCTTCCACGAACAAACAATAGTGTTACTGTAAAAGTTCGCCAGCACAGGCGCTGAACGGTCGACTGCGGCACCACTGCAATGTGCAGTTTGTCCTTCTATCGCAAGCCGCAATCGGTACCAATAGGGACCCTTGCATCCTGTCCACAGGCGAGGGCGCCGCCCTTGCCAGTGTTTGTAACATTGCAGTTCCCGTCAACATCGCTCTCTCATCCACGCCGTCCAGGCGAGGCAGAGTCGGAGCTGTTGCTGTTCACTTTTGTTCCGATCATGATCTTTGAGCGCCGCGAGAATAGAGTGAGAGCACCTGACTACTAGATAGTGAGCAATTGACGAATTGCCTCCGCGTCTCAAGCCATAGACACTGTTTGTTCAATGAGCCTCGGCTGCTCTCCAGAACGGTTAGACGGGAAAAAGCTGGGTTTCCAAATGCACGGCTCCCATCCAATTGCAAGCTGTGCGCTTGTGTCCTCAAAAGGACTCGGGCGGCTTTCTGCCAAGCGACATGATCGCGGGGGCGGGGCCCGCTCCCCCCTAGAATGCGGGGAAACGGGATGATAGGACACAATGTTCTTCGACCACTTCAAGGCCCAGGATACTGCATACTTACCTTCAAGCCCATCAAGTTCCCCAGCAGATGTGGACTCTCGCTCCCTTTTGAATCAGCCTTGTTCAGGCTTTCAGTGAGTGCACAAAAGGCTATCCATATAGCCGGAAATGTAAACCAGTTCAGATGTAGGAAAGCCACGGTTCGCATCCGCAAATGCATGGCACTTATCTGGGCTCTCGTCGCAAAAGTCTATCCCTCACAGAGCGTAGTCGTGTGTGTGTTATGTGCAGATCAAAGTGGGTCGTATTTGCGCCGATGAACCGACTGTGCCTCGGGAAGGAATCTGGTATATATGTAGCAAACAGATGTGCGCGTCTTCGAGGCTACCCACCTCCATTGTAGCTCCAAGCCTGCAGCAACTACCATACCCTTTTGTCAAGTTTGTGGGTGTGTCCTCCTCTGCTTTCTCGGATTAGGGTATTTGCTCTCTGAGATACCCTCAAGCTGGTCTTTGTGGTTCGGCGGCAGTTATTGCATCGTGACCTCGAGCGCACAACAAAACGTTTGGCAATGGTGGTCAAATCCCGTTGGGCAATGCCCATCCCGGAGACTTCACTTCACCAGTGGATCTTTGGCCCTCCAGACAAGCCGCTTGTAAATGGAGACAAACTCTCCCATGTTGATGCGGATCGACCGAATACTCACTTTCTGACCTTCAACGACTATCGTCTGCTATCCAAACGCCTGGGTCTGGGGTTGCAACAGGCAGGACTGAAGCGGGGCGATCGCGTACTGGCATTTTCTGGAAACCATGTTTACTACCCTTCTCTCTTTTGCGGTGTCCTGATGGCTGGTGGTGTCTTTTCTGGGGCCAATCCCGGTTTCGTCGCACGGGAGCTTGCATACCAACTTCGTGACAGCGGCGCAACCTTCCTCTTTGCCGCAAGAGAGAGTCTTGACGTCGCGCTCCAGGCCATCGACGAGGCCGGCCTGGCCAAGGACCGGCTATACATCTTTGACGCCGAACAAGACCCGCGACCAAATCAGCCAGCGCCGGGCGTGAAAGGTCGCCAACAAGGCGTCAGGCACTGGACTGAGCTTATCCAATTCGACGCTTTGGACGCTGAGGCATGGCGCTGGGTTGAAGTGGCTGACCCAAAGAGCACCACTTGCTGTCTGAATTATAGCAGCGGAACAACTGGTGTCCCAAAAGGAGTCGAAGTCTCGCACCAGGCCTACGTGGCCAACTGCAGCCAGGTCATATATTTGAACAAGCTCGACCCAGATTACAGGCTCAAGACTGAACGAGCCCGTGTCTTGGCCTTTCTGCCTTTTTATCACGCCTATGGCCAGACATATTTTATTGCAAATTGCCCCGTCCAGCGAATTCCGGTATATGTCATGCCAAAGTTCGACTTCCTCAAGTTCTTGCAGCACATCGAGAAGTTCCGCATCACCATCTTGACCTGCGTACCGCCTATAATCATCGCGTTGGCGAAGCACCCTGCAGCGCGCAAGGCCGATTTGAGCAGCGTGGAAACCGTTGGCTCAGGTGCTGCGCCTTTGGCAGCTGACGTCGCAAAGGAGTGTGAAGAACTTTTCAAGGCCAACGGTGTCATTGTCAGCCAAGGTTGGGGGATGACGGAAGTGACGTGCACCTGCATGACCTGGGAGGTGTCCAAGCTGAAGCAAAGCGGGGGCGTGGGAGAACTCATGCCGAATTGTGCTGGCAAGATCATGGACCTTGAGACTGAGAAGGAGATTTCGGAGCCCAACAAGACAGGCGAGCTCTGGGTGACGGGACCCAACCTCATGTCCGGCTACTGGAACAAGCCCGAAGCCACGAGCAGCACGCTGGTGACTGACAGCAACGGAAGACGGTGGCTCAGGACAGGCGACATTGCATTCATCGAGAATTATGAGAGCGGTGGAATCTGGCATATTGTCGACCGGATAAAGGAGCTCATCAAGGTCAAGGGCAACCAAGTAGCCCCAGCCGAGCTTGAGGGCATCCTGCTCGACCATCCAGCCATCGCGGACGCTGCTGTGGTCGGAGTGACAATCCAGGCCGAGGAGTATCCGAGAGCATATATCCAGCTCAGTCCGGGCGCCAAAGCGACGGAGAAGGAAATCGCCAATTGGTTGGCGGACAAGGTGACAAGGTACAAGCAATTGCGAGGCGGCGTCGTCTTCATCGACGCCGTCCCAAAGAATCCGGCATGTCTACCCCGTTGAATCCCCAGTTTGCGGCTCTTTCAGTATTGCGATGCTAACCTCAGCCCACAGTCAGGGAAAATCTTGCGCAAGATCCTGCGCGACAGAGCCAAAGAAGAGGTTGGAGATCGGGCACCATATGGTGCCAAAATTTGAAGCATCTCAATGGAGGATGTTGATAGATGGCGTTTGAAGACACGTGAGAGACCAGAAGTGTGGAGTGACAAGGGTATTTTGTGTTGTTGAAATGCGTTCATGGCATTTGGAGTGTACTTGACATATGCGGGAAATGTATCGTCAGATGGGCGAATAAATGAAATGCACGAGATTGAAATAGCAGTCGTGGGAATCAAGGTGACTTCCCAAAATGGTCTGATAGGAGCCGTGTTGATGATTGCTTCCCACGTATCTTGCAGCAGGTGCGCTAGTGAGCTGCTCTTGCTGTTTTGCTGTTGCTTGTTGGCGTCGTTTGCCAGCCAGCCGCTGATTGGCTAGAGCTCTTGGCGCGGACCCACCATGCGGCTTCTTCTCATCACGAACTTTTTTTCCCTGCATCAAACCGCCAGAGCTTTTTCTGCTTCAATCGCCTCCCACGTGAACCACTGACCGATCGACACCCACACTCTCCGCGATCCAGAGTAGCCCCAAAGCCTCAAACGAGCCCACGTCTTGATTCTCATCAGATCCATCACTGCGTCTCCTCCCTTGCGAGGCCACAAGTTCCACGACCACCCTCGCCAGAGAGGTCCGAGGTCGCCCGAATCACACGCCCAAACATCCCCCCCCCCCAAACACGTCACCGTGCACACATAAAAACCATAAACACACAAAATGGAAGCATCAGCAACAGCTCTCCTCTGCCTGCGGCCCGCAGCAGCAGCAGCACGGCGCTGCCTACCCAGCACCCGCTCGACCCTCAAGCACCAGATCCGCAACAAGGCCACAAGCGCACGCACAAAGCGCGCCCTTAACATTGCGCCTCATCCGTCCTTCCTCGCCTCGTCGAACGGGGCCGCTGTTTCTCCTAGTTCGTCTACGAACCGCCAATACGACAACGACACCATCATCTTCAACCCGCCCTCCGCCGCGCCCTCCGTCTACCACACCCCGTTCAAGTTCCTGCCCAAGACGGATCCCCGCCGGCGCGCCAACCTCGCCTCCCTTTTCGAGTCGCACTTCGGACCCGGCAGCGCCAACATCCCCGGCTCGCCCTCGTCCTCATCTGCGACATCCGTCAGCGAACTGCCAGAAGTAGGCGTGCCAAAAGTAATGTTTACTCGGGGGCCCATCACCAGGGAGGAAGTTGAGGAAATGCGCCACCTGCGGACCACGGATCCGTACAAATGGTCCGTTAAGGCCCTGAGTCTCAAATACGAAATTCCCATCGGCTTTGTCATGGCGTGTTGCCAAGCGCCTAAGGAAAAGATTGACTTTGAGCGACGCAAATTCGAGCTGCTACAGCAGCGCTGGGGATCCGCCAAGCGCAAGGCTCATGACGAGAGAGTTAGGAGAAACGAGATGTTGTACCGCAACGAGATATGAGAAAGGGCTGGGCATCAGCTGCGAATCTTTAAAGCAAGACGAAGTCCAAGGAGTCATGATGACAAGAGAATCGAACAGCAGGTATCTAAACAGCTTCGTATGGTGTTAACTCCATCCAATGCGGAAAGCCAAGATAGAGGAGGAGGAGGAGAAGTTTGCGGGTGACCAACCTCTCAGCTTCATGGAAGGGGAGCTTGCGAATCTCGGCCCGTCTGTCTATGGGCAATGAAAGGGGCCACCCGGTCGAGAAACGAGGCTGTATATCAAATGGACAGGCTGTGGCAGTATTCGATCCGTCACAACTGGGTTCTACAGGACAAACTCGGTCATTCGATGCAGGCACGATGGCATAGCATCGAACCGCCACGACTGCCAGAGAAGGAGGCATAGCCCTCGTGTATATTGAAAAAAAGAAAGAAAACAAACCCTCAATTGCAATCCAAAACAACAACTGACTGCTCAGAAATACTCCAATCTATCTTTTCAATCATTGCATATCAGGTTTACTTGCTCATGAATGTCCCGGTCACTAAAACTTTCAGTTTCCAGCTTTGGTGTAGTACCGTCAATCCGTAGTTCAGATTACAATCACCACTCTTACTTCCGTACATGTACTATATAGTTCAAGCTTGGAAGGTGTACATAAAGCCAACTCGACTCTCAAGCCCCACCAACTTCATGTTCATTCCTCCCCGGAATCACCCTGTTGCACCACCCGCACCAACTCCTGTACTCGCCCGAGATTTCTCGGCTGAGGCTGTGGCCAGAGGATTTCTCGTCCTTCCATTCAGGCACGCAGCCGCCCACGCGGAGCATGGACACTTTGACAGTCTTGATCTTGTTGCCTATGCCCTCCACCTCATGTCTGGCATACCCTGGGCCAACGGCCGGGGACGGCGTTCTCGGAGCCCCTAGTGCTAAATTGGGATCCAGGTGTCCAGCGCCAGGGGTCGAGGCATTGCTTTGGCCAGCAGCACCGTGCAGGCTACTGTGACTACTGGACCACGAATGTGACCCACTGTATAGAGACATTGTTGTCGTCCCAGAAGACGAGTATCCCGCAGCAAGATCTTCAGCTTCTCGAGCGTCATCGGCGTCGCAATCTGTTTCGTGCTCAATGTATTTTCCACTGATGCAGTCCTTACCCCTGGCACACTCAACACCACGATCAGCATCGCCGATACCGGTGCCCAGACCTCCGAGGACCTCGCCGTACTGGGTCCGCCATTTCCATATACTGTGAAGAGGAAACGAGAAACAACAAGTCAGCGTTTTTGATAATTGGTAAATTGTCTGTCAGAGACAACGTCCTGCAACGCGGAATCAAGAATTGCGCCTCAAAATATGGGTTCGCCCGGCAATACAAGGGGGACACGCACCCGCGATATGTCTGATCTGAACCCCTGATGGCACGACCGCATGGTTGGCAGAGCCAGACCCCAGCCTTGCTTGCACATGTACATACCGCCTGCTGCATGGTCTGGGAGTTGAGCGCCACGTCTGCAGCCTGACTCGGGTTTACTAGGAATCCAATGGGGGATTTCTGGCATGGAATACAAAGGCGGCGGTGTCGATCGCGCAGAACGATGGGTGCTGGTGGCTTGATCGCACAATTCTGTCGTGCCTAACGCGTCAGTCCTGGTCGCGTACGGAATTCGCGTTTTCGCTAGCCAATATATCAAAGAATGGTTTTGGCATGATACTTACCCGACACACCACGGTTCCGCATTTGCGACACTCGGAGACGAGATCTCGCGCACAGCTTCCGGATTTGCCGTTGTATGGAGCGCTGCGTGCCATGTTTTCCATATAAAACCAGTTGCCTGCTCTCGCTCGGTAGCGCAGAGTGGACTCTGGATCGACGGGAAGGTCATCGTTGGAGCAAGGCAGGCTGTGCTTAACCAGGACGGACCAGTTCTGGAGGAGGGAGCGGTGCACACCCCGGCAGGCGTGGGAGAGGCTGTCGAGGTCGTTTAGGTCAAGTTGCCCCGCTATGGCTCTGGCGATACTGATTGATGATCCAGTCAGTGTGCCTCCCTCCTAGTTGCAATACCAGGAGAAGAGGGTTGGGACCGCAAAGATAACGAGACCGAGGATTTGGTCTCAACGGGTGCTGGTGCTCGCCTACGGATAGCATCCCAGTGCTACTGTCATTGAGTTTGGCTTCTCTTCGACAGCGTGCGCGTAAGGGGCTTCCTCAAGATCGACGGTGTGTGCCGAAGAGACGGGCTCGGCAGACGCGTGCTTCTTGTCCAGCCCCGGTTCTGTTGTCGCGTACTCTGCAGGCGCTGGCGTTGTTCCGAGCCATACGGGCTTCATGCCGTTGTAGGCTTCGAATTGCTGGGGGAGATCGACGTCATCATTGTCAAGATCGACAAACACAGCCATGGTGTTTTGAGTGTTTTGGTTGGGTGAAGTTGGGTAGGATCGATGAAAAGAATGCAGGATAGACCTGATGGTAAAAAAACAATGTAAGGACGAGCATGAAAAGCGTTGATGATGAGGTACGAAAAGGAGAATGAAAAGAAGCGCACAGGTAGCTGAGAATCAACAGGTCGGATAGATAAGTACTTCAGGTACTTTATGTAGTGTCCCAAAGGCCAGGTATAGTAGGTGACTTACAGCAGCAGTCTGGAAGCACCACGTACCCGATAGTAGATCTTACATAGCGCAAACCTCAGCAAGATCCCCATACAGTGACAGCCGCCTGGGGGAACAACACAGTACAGGAGGGTTTATGCACTGAAAGCCCGCTGTAGGGCTACTGCCGACCCCCCCCCCCCCACACTAGCAAAAGCCTCCGGCCGCGGCTGCAACTGCTGGAAACGGGACAGTGAAGATGCCCCCTGCCGCATCTTTGTAGCTTCTACACTGTGGCCGCTTTCTACTCGGGTACGCAGATTTAAACCAGCTGGTTCTTGTTATCACTCTGGACCGGCTAGACAATGGACCTGAGATTGCAGATTGGTGCGAATCTAGGAAGAGTTTGATATCAATATCTGGCTTCTACAAGTATCCACACTTTCCTGTGTTGCTGCGCATTGCATCAAAGCCTGAACAATGTTCAACGATCAGAGAACGTCTGGTGTCCGAGGTAGCACGACTTAGGTATGAAGAGCTTATTGGTCACTAACGACTGGAAGCCACTGAAGAAGCCTGTACCCAAGATCACTGGACTAGAATCAACGCATCACTCATTTACGTTCTGGACATCCACGTAGGTCCATGAGTCCGGGTTAGCATGTGTCACGATGCTGGAGAAATGAGTCCTCATACACTTCGCTGGAACGCCAGTCGACTTATGAACAATAATACTTGGGTAAAAAAATAATATTTGAGTAATAGTAAACCGGTTCGCGTGGCTGGGCCGAATGGGCCGAGTCTTGTTGGCACGACAGCAAACCTGCTCATGGGTGGCAGCAACCGAGAAGTGAAACAAGTCAGACTGACCAGCGTAGAATTTCTTGTGTATGGTCTCGACAGTAAAGTCAGCTAACAACAAACATTGTCCGTACCTGGCCAGCTGTCAAGCAAGCGGGTCTGAGTCAAATTCCACTTACAGTATGGAGTATACAGTACGTTCTTTATGTCCAAGACTGCGTAAAGCTTCACCACTTCGAGCTGTCCTAGTCCTCTCGAACAGAAACCCGACGACGACCGGTCGGAGCCGAGCTCCTCTGCTTGTTACTATCGCCGCGTTTGGTTGCGGCTTCGTTGATTCCCTTGTTGAGGTCTCTCCGGCCGCCGGACGAAGAGAATTTTCGGTACTCGTGTTCGCAATCGTGTGCGGAACACCAACACCGATGCCGCTCATGACTTTGCTCGTACGGCTTTCTTGACTGACGAATTGTTGACTTGTGCAAATATGGTTCTTCATATCTGGACAGGACAAGTCTGTGTCTCGTATGAACGCCCACTCGTCTGGGAACTTTAATGTTGCCGATAGCGATGGACTGGATGACTTTGATAGGTATGTGGCAGCTAAGGTCGCTCGAATCAACAATGACTTCTCGACAGTTGCTGAGGTTGATGTGAGGCCATTGACACCCTGAGTCTTCTCTTAAGACAACGTGCCTATTTCGATCTTCAATTCCACTCTCGTCTCCAGGATCCTGTAAATCTTGACGGGTCAGAGAACACTCTTCCGTGTTGCAAGAGCATATGGGTGCTGCATGTTCACCCACCGTCTTTAACTACTTTGTGGAAATACTATATAATATTCGGTTCACTAGTATGATGGATAGATCTCAAGGGTCCTAGATCTGCGGAGTCAGTAGCTGCAGGCGACAAGACGGGGTCGTCCAATCATCAGTCGAAATGGTTGGTTGCTAGTCAGAACTTGTTGGTCAGTTGCCAGACAAGGTCTGGGTAGCACAGATAGCATACTGGTGTTGTCAAGGCGCGTTCTGTAAGTCTTGCCTTCGGATCCATCGCTCGCAACCCACTCGTACAATCAGCTGAAGCAGACAACTGGCATTGCCTCACAAGCATCAGCTAGTTGTCTATCTCTAGTTGAGAAAAATGTGACTTTGCGGAGTCGGGACCTACCAATGTGCGAACCAACTCGCAAGTGGCATATATGCTCATATTCGTCGGGCTGCTGCTGGCAGCCATCGGAGCAAAGTGACCGTGTCACAGAAGCAACTGCAAAGAGTCTCATGTTGGATGTCTCGCATGTCTGCGAGTCTTTAGACCTGACCGCATGAAGCTTTGACACGGAGCGTCTATGGAACGGCTCGTTTTCAAGCTGAGATGCACTCCAGGGCACTGGAACAAAGGGGAACAACAGCTCTGTGTGTAGATTTCTGGTTCCGCTGCTCATGGCTGGCGGCAGCAAAGATCGGGTGGTTGTCAGGTTGTGTACTTAAAGGTCTCGTGGGACGACTGCTGACTCGTCCGACCTGGCTTTACATGGATGATTTTCCATCGGTGAGCCGTCATCCTGACGCCGCAGCACTTAGAGTCAGCTAATCCAGAATAGATCTATCTGCTGAGGGCAATTGGCAAGCCAGGAAATGGCTTTCACGGCGAGATGATGGAGTGTCGTCCCGGACGCAAATGAGGGTCGGAACTGCAACCCTACTCCGAGGTGAAAAGATGTGGTTCGCGGCTCGTGGAACGGCGGCAGTGCCCGGTAAGTAGCAGTGTTGATAGGGGTGGGTGGTGCGTTGGTGGTCTGGTGGGGGGCTTGCAGTGGCCTCACGGGCAGCCCTGGCAGGTTGCAGGCCTGGCAAGCCCCAGGGTATATTGGAGTGGGGGTGGGTGGACCCAGTAGCTCACGCTCAACGTCACTCCTCCCAAGCTCTGCCAGTTGTTTCCCGGTTGCGTCAGGGCTGCCTGCGCTGTCACGAAGAGGCACCTGCCTCCAACTTGAATTTTCCTTTTTTTCCTTCGCTGTTCCGGTCTTGCCTTTTCGACTCACCACTTATTTCGCGAAATAAATCTTAGCTCCCAGAACCTCAGTCAAACTCGGCGTCAGACCTCACGGATACCAATTGGGCCCCTTTCTCACGATATCAGCCCAGCTGTGCTCGCGGACAGTTACAGCCTTGACAAGTGTGTACCACCAAGCTCGGCGTTTGATTAGGTCGGTATCTTGGACCCTTGGAAAACAAAAAGCAACCCCTCGTCGTCAGCCGGGCGCCTGTCGCTCTGTTGCTCAGTCGAGCCTTCCCCAGAAGAGCCGCTCTAGCTTTATGTGTTCAGCGCACTTCTTTGTCCCTTCTCTCTCTCGCTGTCTCTCGCCAGAACGCCACCTTCCTTTGCATCAGTCGCAATTGATCAATGCGAGCTCACGAAGCCCCTCGCCGACTGCCTAGCGCTCTTTAGGCCGTCCTACAACCTTGATCGAATACCTCGCACCACTATTTGCTTATCTCTCCTTGTCGACCGCTGCTAACCTGAAACCTCCTGGACAGCATCTTTTGCGAACCTGACTACCGTCCTTATTCCTGCAGTAATCCGACCTTGCAATTGAAAATTCGTCTTTGTTTATCTCTCTCTCCGACCGACCCAGACTCGCCCCCTTATAGTCATCTGTGTCTTTTGACAAACGACGATCCTCACCTTTCCCGTGGCTCGGCTTCACCACCGCCTCCCAGCATTCCGCTCTTGACCGCTAGATCTAGCTCCCAAGCTACAGTCTTTCCAATATCAGCAGCGCCAATATGGCGGACTCTCATGTAGACGCCCACCAGGGCGCTGGCGATGACACTCCAGCCAGAGCCAACTCGGTTGACGACTATAATGTATTCGACGACGCCAAAACATACTACACCGACTCACGCCACAAGATCAACCGAGCCACTGCCCGGACTCGCACCTTTTCCCAGGTTTGTATATCCGATTCCTTCTGCCATGAATTTTGGTTCACAATGCTCATATGATGCAACTCGAACAGAACAGCCTGCTGCAGCAGATGGAGAGAGTGGGCCTCAAGGAACCCTTCCGCAGAGGTAGTCACGGTACGCAGACTTCTCGTTCTCTCAGAGAACTTCCCGCCTCTTCAAGACTTTCGCTAATCAAGCTATTCTCTCTTTTAGACGAGAGCACCATCCAGACACGTCGACGATTCCTTGTTCAAGTTGATCCCACCCTCGAAAGTCTCCAGTCACAGGAGGACACAGATGGTAACATGCAGATTACCATTGAGGATAATGGGCCCAAGGTATGTACGAGTTTTTGGCGCTCGTCCTGTATTAAACATTGCACGCGCTGACAGGTTTTAGGTGTTATCTCTGCGTACAGCCGCCTCCGATGGACATAACAGATTCGACATTCGAGGCACATACATGTTGTCCAATCTTCTACAGGAGCTATCTCTGGCCAAGGAATATGGCCAGAAGCAGATTATCTTGGATGAGGCCCGGCTAAACGAGAATCCCGTCAACAGACTCTCTCGGCTCATTCGAGACCATTTCTGGGAGGGCCTCACGCGCCGCATTGATGCTTCCACCATTGAAGTTTGTGCCAAGGATCCCAAGGATTGGACAGACGATCCACGACCACGTATTTATGTCCCCTGGGGCGAGCCGGAGCAGTTCGAGTTCTATACAAAGGTCGCGAAGGAGCGTCCTGAGCTTAGACTGGACGTCTGTCGTCTGCCAGAGTCTGACAAAATCACGCCGGAGCTCATCCGAGACATGAACTCGGCGCCTGGTCTGCTGGCCGTCGAGATGGAGAAGATCATAGACCCCAAGACAGGCGAAGAGACACTGCGTGGCTTGCCGTTCGTTGTACCGGGTGGTCGTTTCAACGAATTCTATGGCTGGGACAGTTACATGGAGTCGCTGGGCCTTCTAGTAGACAACAAGGTTCATCTGGCCAAGTCCATGGTTCTCAACTTTTGTTTCTGTATCAAGCATTACGGCAAGATTCTCAACGCCACGAGATCTTACTACCTGGGACGGTCTCAGCCACCTTTTCTTACGGATATGGCGCTCCGGGTCTATGAAAAGATCCGCCATGAACCTGGCGCTCTCGAGTTCTTGCGGACAGCCATCTTGGCCGCCATCAAGGAATATCACAGTGTCTGGGTATCGGATCCCAGACTCGACCCGGTGACGGGCCTGTCTCGCTATCGTCCCTCTGGCATGGGCGTACCGCCTGAGACAGAGGCCAGCCACTTTGTTCACGTTCTTGAACCATATTGCAAGAAGTACAACATGGAGTTCAAGGAATTCGTACGAGCATACAACCATTTGGAGATTAACGAGCCCGAGCTGGACGAGTACTTCATGCACGACCGCTCTGTTCGTGAGTCCGGACACGACACATCTTACCGTCTTGAACGCATTTGCGGCAACTTGGCTACCATCGATCTCAACTCGCTCCTGTACAAGTACGAGACTGACATTGCGCGTACTATTCGCAACATCTTTGGTGACAAATTGACGATTCCCGCGGAGTACTGTGTCGGCTCACTTCAACCAGGCCAAGTCGAGACATCTGCAATCTGGGACCGTCGTTCCAGACGGCGCAAGATGGCCATCGACAAGTATCTGTGGAACGAGGAGGAGGGAATGTACTTCGACTACAACACCGCTACGCGCGAGCAGTCCAGCTACGAATCCTGCACCACATTTTGGGCTTTGTGGGCTGGTGTTGCCTCTCCAAAACAGGCGGCGGCCATGGTCACCAAAGCTTTGCCCAAGTTCGAAGCATATGGTGGTCTGCTATCTGGAACGCTCAAGAGCCGTGGCGAGATAAGTCTCGAGCGGCCTAACCGTCAGTGGGACTATCCATATGGGTGGGCACCACAGCAAATTCTGGCGTGGACTGGCCTCTATCGATATAGCTTCACCGATGAGGCTGAGCGCCTTGCGTACAAGTGGCTCTTTATGATGACCAAGGCCTTTGTTGATTTCAACGGCGTGGTGGTTGAGAAATACGATGTGACGAGGCCAATTGATCCGCATAGGGTTGATGCCGAGTATGGCAACCAGGGTCTGGACTTCAAGGGTGTGGCCAAGGAAGGGTGAGTTGATCGTTTCCCAACATGGTTGTCGAGTACATCAGCTAATACCATCTGTGACAGATTTGGCTGGGTCAATGCCAGCTATGTCTATGGTCTGCAAATAGTCAATGCCCATATGCGACGGGCTCTAGGCACTCTGACGCCATACGAGACTTTTGTCAAGGCACTCGAAGAGAGTCGCGCAAAGGCGCTCTCGGAGATGGAGTAAATTCGAGTCTCGTTGATGATCAATGGTACTCTGTGGCGTACTATACGACGCAGGTAATTGTTTGGTGGCTCTTCAGCCATCACAAGTGTAAGGGCACGTACATTTCTCAAGAACAAGGATATTGTATTTGAGAAGTGACAAAAAGCAGAGCACGCTAGACAGTTTTGTTTAATGGATATTAAACGAGCATCATAACGACATTCCTTAGCATCGATTGTCTTGTGAGGTGTGAGATGTCGTCTACTTGTAAGGGTTACGCAATAGGACGTGTAATAGATTCCGAGGAGAGGGAAACAGCCTGACAGCGCATCAGTCTTGACATGAATTCGATGGCGCCGCAACCGCGTCGTTCTAGGTCGACTGCCGAGGAACAGAAGAGGAGTCCACGTTTAGGCGAGGCATGCAAATGCTGATGAAAACTGATTTAAGTCAGTCGTCGTTGATCACATCCACCCCTTCTAACGATTTACTGGTCTTTTTGATGTGGCGTGGCTTACCATCGGTATCAACGAGCATGGCTTTCGGAAGTTGGCCGAGCAGCATCAATCCCTACTTCTTCCGCATGTGACAGTCCGGAGCCGCTCCTTGTTTGAATAGTAAGATACTTGCAGGGCGACCTCAAACAAAACAAGGGGTCACAAACAAATAAAGCCAAGGAATTTGGTTATCCTGTATTGTAAGAGCCGAGGCTGGTTTGCAGATAACCATTGGGGGCGGGCTTGCTTCTGTTTCGGGTGCGCAAGGCCAAGTATTTTTACCTGGTTGCTCTTTCACATGCCAAGGTTTCTAGGAGTCGACTCGTGTTTTGTGGTATTGGAACGGACTCTCTTTTGTTCCTCTTTGCGTTCATTTACTTCTGGTATTATTTGGCTATGGTGCCTGTTGCAAATAGTGCCGAAACTCGAAGCAAAGCATCAAGTAAGGCGAAGTATACTCGCACTGAAGGCAAAACAGAACGCCCAGTCTCGATACTTTCCATGCGGATTATGTGCGGATTATGGGGTTCAAGGACGATATTCCTTTCCCCAGACCCCAGACCCCAGGATCAAACACAGCGACCGGGAAGAGCTAGTCTCGACCTTGCAACAAGGACGGAATAGTGGAGGAACTTAGGTACCTAGGCACTTTTAGTTACGATTCTCGGCACCTTGACCAATGAGAGTTGAAATATTGCTCGACTACCGCCTTGACCTTTTCCTCCCGTTGAGCCGAGAATAAAGTGCGATGTGAGTGAGCATTTAGGTGAGTAAATGACTGAATGTACTTACAGTACCGCTCTCTTCTCCTGGATCTACTAATACGTACCAAGAAACCCAGATACAGACCAAACCACATCGAGACATAGTGTACGGAAACAGCCCGAGATTTTCTTGACAATTTGTTTGATCATGACACCCCCCAGTCCAAGTTCAAGCCCAAGTCCTCGGTCTGTAGCCCGGCCGCACTACGACAGCACGTGGGATGTATACTTTTCCAGAATCCCAAGGGCAAATCGGCATCATGGTTCGTGTGTCTTTTTTGGTAGCCGCTTGGCCGAGGGAGTTGGGAGAGAGCCGATGGTGGAGTGAGTGGCTCGGCAGGTTTAAGATGTTGGGGTTAAACTATCATGGTGTGGTCCGCCGCGGGTGTTGAAGTGGTTTGTTTGAGTTGGGGTTTCTTTATTATCCTCTCGACTCCCTCCTCGTATATCATTTGCCCTCTTCTTCTCTTTCTCTTTTATTCTTCGTCATTCTGAAATCTACTAGAGAAGTGGGATTTGTGTATCTATTCACTACCACACTCCTATACGAAATATAGCCTCACTCCCTATCTCAAGAACAAGAACACCTCTGAATTAGACATACATCACTAAAATCCCAATCCATCAAGAGAAGCAGAAAGCAAGAAGAAAGTCTATGACAATGGCGGCCAGCAACATGATCAACCCTGCTGTGGACCCTCAGTCCGAAGACGAGCTCTTTGCCCGCGAGGTGGAAGAGGTCAAGAAGTGGTGGAGTGACTCGAGGTGGAGATATACCAAGCGGCCCTTTACCGCCGAGCAGATTGTGTCCAAGAGAGGCTATCTCAAGGTTGACTACCCGAGCAATGCACAGTCCAAGAAGTTGTGGAATATTCTTGAAGGCAGATTCAAGGTATGTCATAATCCAACTGTGTTGTCTCGCGATGCCGGGCTCCAACTGTTGAAACACTAAGCTAAATCTATGAACAGAACCGAGACGCGAGTTACACCTATGGATGCTTGGAGCCAACCATGGTCACGCAAATGGCAAAGTATCTCGACACCGTTTATGTCTCTGGGTGGCAATCTTCATCAACTGCCTCAGCCTCAGACGAGCCGGGTCCAGATCTGGCAGATTATCCTTATGTGAGTGGCTTCTTATCGCTCTCGTTGTGATGACAAGAAACATGCTAATCTTGCGGCTTCTCCAAGACCACTGTTCCAAACAAGGTCGCCCATTTGTTTATGGCCCAGCTATTCCACGACCGAAAGCAACGCCAGGAGCGTTTGACAACCCCCAAGGCACAGCGTGGCAGCCTGCAGAATGTCGACTACCTTCGCCCCATTATTGCCGATGCGGACACAGGTCACGGTGGTCTCACAGCTGTTATGAAGCTCACGAAGCTGTTTATCGAAAAGGGTGCTGCCGGTATACACATTGAGGACCAGGCCCCGGGAACCAAGAAGTGCGGACACATGGCAGGAAAAGTGCTGGTGCCCATCAGCGAGCACATCAACAGACTGGTGGCTATCCGAGCACAAGCCGACATTATGGGTAAGCCGTGTTCCTCGAATCGTTTCCGCAAGTAACATGAGAGATAGGAGTATACTCACACAAACTTACAGGATCCAACCTGCTTGCTGTGGCGCGAACTGATGCCGAAGCCGCGACTCTGATCTCAACCTCCATCGATCCACGCGACCATGCCTTCATCCTCGGCACCACAAATCCCAATCTTCAGCCACTCAACGACCTGATGCTTGCTGCAGAAGCAGCTGGCAAGACAGGCGAGGAGTTGCAAGCCATCGAAGACCAGTGGCTCGCGCAGGCCAACCTAAGCCGCTTTGACGAGGCCGTTGTACAAGCCATCCAGAACGGCACGCACACCAACAAGAAGGGTATCACAGACGAGTACCTCAAGTCGTCCAAGGGCAAGTCGCTGCCCGAAGCGCGTGCACTCGCGCGTTCGCTCCTGGGTGTCGAGGTCTTCTTTGACTGGGATGCGCCCCGGACTCGTGAGGGTTACTACCGTCTCAAGGGCGGCTGCGATTGTGCCATTAACCGAGCGATTGCGTACGCGCCGTATGCGGATGCTATCTGGATGGAGAGCAAGTTGCCAGACTTTAAGCAAGCGGAGGAGTTTGCTAAGGGCGTTCATGCAGTGTGGCCCGACCAAAAGTGCGTCTCCATTGTCTCAGCCCCCCCTTTCCTGTCCCTTTGCGACCGCTGCTTTCATGTCCTGGTCTTTCTGGATTCTGAATGCGACATTGCTAACCGAGACACTGGCTAGGCTTGCGTACAACTTATCGCCCTCGTTCAACTGGAAGACAGCCATGCCACGCGCAGAGCAGGAGACGTATATTCGACGGCTGGCCAAGCTCGGCTATTGCTGGCAGTTCATTACGCTCGCGGGTCTGCACACCACGGCGCTCATCAGCGACCAATTCGCCAAAGCCTACAGCCAGGTCGGCATGCGTGCGTACGGCGAGCTGGTTCAAGAGCCTGAAATGGAGCACGGCGTCGATGTGGTCAAGCATCAGAAATGGAGCGGTGCAACCTATGTCGATGAGCTGCAGAAGATGGTCACTGGTGGAATCAGCAGTACGGCAGCCATGGGTAAGGGTGTCACTGAAGATCAGTTCCATTAGAGGAATGGTTTTATTGTCTTGGGAGTCCTCTTCCTGGATGTTGGGATTTGGTCTGGTTTTTGTAGCATTCGAGCGCCGCATCGTCTTCCTCTGACTCGACGATTCGCAAAATCTGAAACTTCTTCTTTCAAGTCAAAGCAAAAGTTGTCCACAACAATTGGGATCGTCAGGCACGACATCCATGGGATGTAAATGGTTGTGTCATGAAAAAGGTGAAAGCTGACTCGGAATAGTGGCAAGTTGCTGAAAAGGAAATGTTCTGTTTTCCATGTACCGCTGTACCGCTGTATCGGTCCGGATGTAGTGCCGAAGCCCCTGCGGCCTGTAGGCGTGTCATTCCGGAATGAATGCCCCGCCTGGCTGGGCAAAAGCTGCGCCTAGCCCAGCGCCGTGGTAGCGGTGGTTGCCCACTGTAAACCCAGCGCAGATTTCGAGAAAGAAGCAGCAACGGCGCTGTAAGGCAGGCTTTACTAACGTAGACAGGGGCCAGCCCTCGCCAGCTCCGCCCCCGCAAGAACCATGAGCAATGGGACCAGGACCGCTGGTCCAGCGCGTGCAAGCTGCCTTTCCAGAAAGCCTCAAGCATGACGCAATGGGACTGCTAAGGCCGGCCCAGCCTCAGACCCAGACGACCAGGAAAGGCCAGTCTCCTCTTGACGTTCAACAAAATTTTGGGTCTCAATTGTCCACCGCTCGTCTCGAGTCCGCAGCTGTGTATTTGTCGGCCCGTGTTTGTCTTCTGCAGTTGCACAGCGGCCTCTGCAGCAGAAACAGCCTCTTCTCTCTTGGGCCTATGGCCTCGCCGGCCTCTGCGACGTCTCCTCCTTTGTCTGCGTCCCAGTATCACTGTCCTCTTCCGCCTTTCACGGTGCGCATCCCTCTCTACGCTTGACGCCAACGAATCCTGGGCTGGTGATGGGATGGCGACAGCCTCATTCGCAGCCGCGGCGTCCTCAGACGCAGTTATCCCTGCCCAGGTTGGCTTCCTCGCCATCTTCAACCCCAGCCTGGGCAACACAGACGACACCCTAGATGACCAGATCGTTTACTACTCGTCTGTCGATATCAACCCTGCAAAACGACGACGCCATGTCAGCAAGCAAAGCGCAACCGCCAAGGCCACCGAAAATGTGTCTCATGAAGAGCGTAACGAGAGACTGAGGCAGATTGGCCTCGCACAGGGCATTGTTGGCTTCAGCAGAGACTTTTCCGGCAATCAGTCCGTCGACACTATCGACACGGAGAAGACCAGGGTCGTCCTCCACGAGCTGGAACCCGGTTGGTGGATACTGGCAGTACGTGTGTATCTGGCGTCACGTTGATAAAACATCGAAACATGCTAACGTGAAGATTGACACGAAAGTGCATCGACTTGACGCGATTGACCCTCCCTGCACCTGCAAAGAAATCCAAAGATGGCGAGGAGTCTTCAGATCCCAAGTTCGAATACTCGTCCCGCGAAGTCAAACCAGCTGCTCTCCTCTTGCAGGACATGCTTCGAGCCCACTCGACTTTTCTGCTTCACCATGACTCTTCCCTGAGCGCACTTTTCGTCCGTATAAAACGGGCAAGATTCACCACCACGTTGGCTCGATACTGGGATCTGTATCTGGCCAGCTGGAACGTCCTTCTGCATGGCAACCCCATTCGAGATATCTTTGGGGGCATCAAAGTCGCAGCAAGCGGGGAGCTAGGAATGGGAGTTGGCGAGGAAGAGAGGGGGAGTGGCGAACGCGAGGTTCTCGAAAGCCTCAAAGGCAGAATAGACGGCCTGGTCGACGTTGTTGTGTCCAAATTCGGGGACTGCCATCCCGATGACGATGCAGCGAATGAACAGGATCATTCAACAACACAATGGTTGGGTACAGGTAGAGAGCCCGGCGCCGAGGATGGCGCAATATTCCTCGGTGTAGGAACGCTAT
The DNA here is from genome assembly GCA_003019895.1 of Coniella lustricola. Taxonomy (NCBI): domain Eukaryota; kingdom Fungi; phylum Ascomycota; class Sordariomycetes; order Diaporthales; family Schizoparmaceae; genus Coniella; species Coniella lustricola. The sequence goes on along the minus strand of KZ678395.1, from coordinate 174,547 downwards.
CCAAGAAATCTGTACGAGACATCACCTACTGGATGGAGGATATCTACAGATGGGGTTCCAATGCATACGGCGTCTTGGAGAGCCCCAAAGGCGGACGGCGAACTCACAGAGGATCTGGTACGGAAAGCAAGAAAAAGGCGCCAACGGCAGACTCGATGCAAATCCCGCCTAGTCTATTCGATGCTAATAGAGGTACTCAGGCTTCTAGCAGCTATCCTACGTCTGGCTGTAAGGTGCAATCGACAGCGTCGACTTCGGAATTTGGAGCTCAAGACGAAGGTACGGGGCTCGAGAGATATATGGACTATTTCAAACTGGGGTATGGCAAATATTGGAGCCTCGGACGTGAGACAGACACTGGAGGTTCTGAACCACACAGCCTAGGTTCACAAGATGCTCGTCCAGAACCTGCCAGACGGCCGTCTAGAGGGAGTGGCATGACAGGTCATTTCCTCGTTGGTCTCACTGGGGAGGTCGAGGAAGGCTGGATTGAAGACCCTGAAGAAAGGCGATTCGCGCTTGAGCACGAGGAGCTCAATGCACGCATTCTCGTCAGGACTTTGATGGTCGAACTGGACGCCCCGACAGCTGATAAGCCTCTATTGAGCTTCTCGCGGGTCCTGGGCAGTCAAGACACAGAACTGTCTTCGAGGAACGGACTCGTTCGCCCCGTGACCTTTGATAGCCAAGACCGGAACAAGACGCAGCGATTGCGTGTAGTGGTCTACGTCTTGAAGCCGTTTGTCTTCACCTTGCTCTTCGAGGTACGAACAGAATCTCTGGCCTTTGATGGACTATACCGATCTCTGCACCACCAACTTGCGCCATTACGAAAGCCGCTCGCCAACTCAGCAACATACAGACCGGACAAACCGGACATAGGCAAATCCAGTGCAGCAATATACGACTTGGTTTGGGATCCCAGAGCACTGACCGTGCACTCGACGATACCGAGCATTCCGGACCCCGTCGACCTCTACAGTATCCATGAACAGCCATTCTGGTCACGCGTCGAAGCTCTCAATACTCACACGCAGGTGCTCAACCTCTGGAAGGCCGCCCGAGGTAACGCCCACGAACTGGAGCGCACATGTAAGACAAGCCGTGGCTGGTGGATTGTGTGGAGCCGCATCCTGGACCAAGGAAGCGAGCAGCAAACCATGTCGTCCACAACAGAAACCGGGCGGCCCTTTGCCAGGGAACACCGCAGTACAACGAGCAGCATGAGCAGTGTCACCGAGTACAGCGATGTACCATCCGATACGGTTCGGAATGCACAAGGGTTTGAACATGGTGTCAGCAAGGAGATTTTCCTGCTGCGTAAAGCAAGCGATCACGCTGATGGCGGTAATGGCGGTGGCGGCCATGGCAGAAGCTTGAGTCTCGCTGCAGCTACAACAGGAACGGGGTGGGCAGATGGGGCGAGTAGGCTGGCGCAAGGGATAGGTGTTGATACCAGGAAGTATATAGAGGGACTGCTCAGCCTCAACCGCTAGCCTGTTTCTTTTTTTTGTTTTGTTTTTTTTGGCCAAGACTGGTACCAAACTCAAAGGAAAGTTTTCTCTTGGAAGAAAAGGAAAACTTCGTCATTGGATAGCAACTGGCAACATGGTCTTGGGAAGGATCCTGCCTCTTTTGTCGTCTTTGTTATTTTCGCTCTGTCTATGGGAGAGGCGCGGATACAATGGTCAAACAGAATAACCCTTTGATGGCCAGAGCGACATAAGTCATGCCAATCCGGTATCATGTCGAGACAGCGCATTAGAAGGGTAAAAGGGGCTACGATTGGCAAAACGGGTCACCAAAGTGAGCCTTCTATTCTTTTTCCTTCCTCTTCTGTCTTTTCCCTTGATGGGTTTTGTTGATATACAAAACTTGAGGCTTGTTTCACGGGTTCATTGAAATACGTGAGTTGGGAATCATGTCATAGCAGAGCATCAAGACGACAGGCAGCATCCAAGAGCATGTCAGAATTGAACCAGATGATGACACGCACACAAACGGCCACACACACTTTTTCTGAGACTGAAACTCGCAACCATGAAAACCAACGACAGATGCTACAAGAATGTTGTCATTTGGAAAGCATGTTGGGGGGTGGTAATTATGTATTTTCAGCGTCCAGCGAGCGTTGCGTGGCCTCACGCCCCTTGTTAAGAGACTTGGCAAAATGGCATATAAATGTCGGAAGGGCTAAGCACCGACTGGATGTAACGGGGAATGGATGATGAGGATGGATGATGGATTTTTGGTGAGATTTGCGTGGAGAGAATCTATTCCTGGATAGGGGCCGGGAGACAGGGATGGGAGTCGAGGGGTGAGTGGCTGATGTGGGAATTTGGCGCTGGAGGCTATGGCTGTGCTTGCTTGTGTGTCTGGAGAGTATCGAGTGTTGATGAAATCGGAACGGCCCGAGGATTTGCTAGGGCTGCTGTGGCTGTGGCTGGACTGGATTGGCAGCGAGAGCCCAGGATGACAGCCAGCACCAAGGTGTGATACAGGGCTGGAGGCGAAAAAAAAGGGAATCCACATCGGTATGTCGGGACACGGAAACTGGGTGGGCCCCGGAGACGAGAGGGAACGGCCGATGCGCCGACAACATTACTATGACATGACGATTAATTTCAGTTTGAGGGACCGTTTGTTGGTCCTTTTTTTTGGCTCTGCTTTTTGGCTCTGCTTTTTGGCTAGCCACTTATGTAGACATGAGAGAAGGATTTGGATGCCGTTGGCCGTGCATTGCCATTGCGCCGTAGGTACTGTATATAGGCAGGATTTGTGGGCTGGCTGGGCCGAATTGACCGTGACTCGGAGCGGTGAAGTGTCACAGGTTGCGTGATGCAAGACTGCGCTGCCGCACGATCGGTGCAATACACTGACTAGTCTGCGAGACGCGGTTTCTGTGGTGCTGAGGGCTGTGTGGACTCGTAGGATCAGCTGTTCAGGACTATTCTCGAGAAAGAGGGCCACTGACATCAACAACCCGTCAAAGTGCTCGAATCGTCTGGAGATAGACATTTAGATAGTGGCGGGTGATGGTGGCGGTCCATAGGGTCCATGGGATCCATTAAAAAAAAAACTGGTGCATCGTTATGCTATTGCCATACAGTACACACCAACCCCTACAGACACCGGACGGACAAGACGGACGCCGCTCGTCGCTCGATTTGGCAGTGCATCGCATCGATCTGTGGCACGAAAAGGCGGGGTATGCATACAACCAAATCCACGGGACGAGAAGGGAGGGCTGCAGAGTGGCTTTTTCTGGCGTTCCCTTTTGGAGGTAAGTCGTCGTCAAGGCCCACGTAGACGGAGCATACGTACCACCAACCTTGACATAAACCTTGGGAAGAACGAGCGCTGACTGGCTAGTGGACCTGGCTGGCGGGCTGGCTGGCTGGCTGGCGACGGGTCAATGACAGGTAGCAGTGCTTGCTGTCAGTTTTGGGATCCGCAGTGTGCATTGTACAGTGGTGGCAGGGAGGTGACGATCTGGTCTCAGCCTCGTGGGCAAAGGGGAGCATGTGAGAGCAAAGTACCCAGGTACCGCTGTACTTAATAAGCGAGCAACGCGTGGAAATGATGCAATAACGGAGTGGACTTGCGAGGCAACGGTAGCGGCAAGACGGTCGTGAGCAGACTCCGATGTGGAGGATATTGGGATGACGGGATGATGGGCTGTGTGTAGTGTTACATGTTGATTTTGTTGGGGGGGGGGTGGGAATCGAGCGAGGTCTGACTGTGAAGGGTTGCTTATTTGGTTATATTACTTTAGTGCTGGTCTGCTCGCAATTCTTGGGTGGTTGGGTCTACTACAGTATTGCCTTCTTGACCGAGTCCCTCTCTCTATCAATTCCAGCTGCCACCACGTGCAAACTTGCTTACTTAATAGAGCACTTGCTAGCTGGCCTGTACTGCCTAGCTCCAGCATCCAAGAGCCCCTACAACGACCCCCCTAACCGCACTGCGAGCCGCTGTAGGATAGCGGGACTGTGTTGCAAAACCACCAACCTCCACAGGCTGAAGCTCAACGCCGGATGCAGTCACCCTGTCCGTCACTCTGCGTCACCTGTTGGACACATCTCTAGCCAGTCTTTCGCCCCCAGCAGCATCACCACTTACCGCCGAAGGTGTCTCTTTCGCCTTTTCTAGCCAGCTTGAATCAAGGTACGTGCATTTGTGCTGTTCTTGAACTACTCCTCGTATCGAGGAAAGAAGAACGATGCTCGCGCAGAGGACTCGCGACCGTGGGCTTGGTTTGGCTTGGCTTGGCTCCGCTCCAAGTCACGCTACAATGTGAAATAGCCGGCCGCCAATCACCCTCCTTGGGCGAGCCTGCCTTGCTCCGGCTTGCCAGTCAAGGCTGTCCTTTCATCGGGCGCTTTGACATGTGCTTAGGCTAGCTCCTGCGTCCTGAGGTCGTCTATTGCCATCACCACCACCTACCACCTGACCTGTCGCATTTCCGGAGCATCTCAACTAACACAAACGCGCAGCCAGCAAAAACCAAGAGAAGACGGCCAAGGGCAAGACGACGGCAAAACAGGGAACATCACAAAAAAGACCCCTGGACACGCACACCACCTTATTCAGTGGAGCGTCTGCGTTCCGTTGCGACATCCAACATCCCCTGCCAGCAATCTCACCCCTCTTTCTCTCTCCCCACAGCCACCGGAAGCCGACCTGTGATCACCAAGAGCAGCAGCAGCAGCAGCAGCACGCACACAGTCCGTACGCAACTGCTCAATCCAGCACCATCTTGGCTGGGTCCAGACAACCATCCTCCTTTTGTCGACTCACTGCCGGCGCCACGCGCACGCCCACACCCACACCCACACCCACACATCCGCCAACATGGCCAAGCCAAGACCAGCAGTCAGCTATGCATACGACGATGGCGGCGAGCTCTCCATCTCCCTCAGCTCCTCCCAGATGCGCCGCTCGCGTATCAACGTCCACTCCAATGCTCCCAAATCCCCAGAGATCGTTGTCGATGGTGAGCGCGGCGCCCACCCACTGCACAACATGGCCTCGGCCGAACTGTCGGGCCCCCGCCCACACGACAAGGTCAAGACAGACCAGCGCATAGGCCAGTACAACATCATCAAGACGCTCGGCGAGGGCTCCTTTGGCAAGGTCAAGCTCGCCGTGCACCGCAGCACCGGCCAGCAGGTCGCGCTCAAGATCATATCGAGAAAGAAGCTCATCAGCCGCGACATGGCCGGCAGAGTAGAACGCGAAATTGAGTACCTGCAATTACTGCGTCATCCTCACATTATCAAGCTGTAGGTTGCTCCCCCCCCCCCCTTCACATACAGGCTCCGCATCTCGACTCCTAAAAGACGCAAGTACTGATACCAGCTCCCATTTGCAGCTACACTGTTATCAAGACCCCAACAGAGATCATCATGGTCCTCGAATATGCCGGCGGCGAGCTTTTCGACTACATTGTCCAGCACGGTCGCATGGAAGAGGACAAGGCCCGCCGTTTCTTTCAACAGATGCTCTGCGCCGTAGAATACTGCCACCGACACAAAATTGTCCACCGCGATCTGAAGCCTGAAAATCTGCTGCTCGACGAGAAGCTCAATGTTAAGATTGCTGATTTCGGTCTGAGCAACATCATGACGGATGGTAACTTCCTGAAAACCAGCTGTGGCAGCCCAAACTACGCCGCACCAGAGGTCATTGGCGGCAAGCTCTATGCAGGACCCGAAGTCGATGTCTGGAGTTGCGGTGTTATCCTTTACGTTTTGCTCGTTGGCAGGCTACCTTTCGACGACGAGCACATTCCCAGTCTCTTTGCCAAGATTGCACGGGGCACCTATGCAGTTCCGAGGTGGATGAGCCCTGGCGCCGCCCACCTGATTGAGAAGATGCTCAAGGTCAACCCTGTGCAACGTGCGACGATCCCCGAGATTCGACAGGATCCTTGGTTCATGCAGAACTTGCCCGAGTACCTGCAACCCCCAACTGAGCCCTTCTTCAACACTGGTATCGACCCAGACAAGTCCATCAAAACCTCTGATATTGCGCCCAACGCACCTACAAAGGTCCAAGAGAAACTGCACAATGAAGTTACAGAAAAGATTTCCAAGACAATGGGTTATGGCAGACAAGACGTCCAAGAGGCGCTCGAGGCCGAGGAGCCGTCGGCCATCAAGGACGCCTACATGATTGTCCGCGAAAACAAGCTGATGCAAGCCAATCGTAAGTTTTGCACTCCAAGTCCTTCCTCCATCCTATCCATCAGCGACTAACAGGTTGCTAGCCTTACTGGGAGAAAACAACCCATACTTCCCCGCTTCGCCACCAAACGCAAACGAGGTCAACTCGGGAGCGGAGGCAGTCAAGTCAGATCCACAGGCAGAGCTACCAGATATGGGTTCCAGTCCTCTCGCCAGTTCTGCCCGGTCCATTACATCCACCAGCACTCAGGCGTCACCGCGACCATATGTTTCCAAGGTCGGCGTCATGCCAAGCAGTCTCCCGGCATATCACAAGGATTACATGGAACGCGAGCGGAGCGGCTTAGTCGACGAAGAGCCTGAGCCTCCCGTTGCACCGGAACCGTCTTTGCAACCACGCTCGGAGGATGAGAAACAGGAGAGTATGCGTCGCTTGAAGCCGCACACCCGCAATTCTGTTCGATTGGACGAGGCCAACAAGCGACCACAAGGGCTTACACCTGTCAATCCACCCAAGAAGCCAAAGGCTACCAGGTGGCAATTTGGCATTCGCTCTCGCAACGCTCCCTGGGAGGCTCTCGGTGTCATCTACCGGTCTCTGTCCAAGCTTGGTTGCAGCTGGATTCCAGATGAGGACTTTGAGAGAGAACATGGTCGGGATTCTGAACAGAATGGTCATCGACGCGGAGCCAGTGGTAAAACCAATGATCCCACCAAGATTTACAAGCTGCCTGCCGATCCCTGGCACATTCAGGTGCGGTGGGAAACGGAAAAGCTGCGCAAGGGCGCACACTTGCCCGAAGACCACCCTACTTTCAACATTGTTAAGAGCGGTGATGACCAGTACCAGGTTGTGGCCATGCGCATGGACATTCAGATCTACGAGATGGCAGAGGCTGGCTCGTATCTGGTTGATTTCAAGTGCGACGGCTATGAGAGACCTGATGGCAAGGTCCTCGAAGAGAAGCAGGTTACGAGCCCGTTTCCCTTTCTGGACTTGGCGGCCCGGTTGATCATGCAGCTTGCTGACGCCGAATGAAAGCGGGTGTTTTGTGGCAAAGATGAGATGATGAGGCTCCGCGGCGTCCAAAGCAGTAAGCAGAGCTTCAAAGTATGGGACGATTGGGTGGGATTCTGATTTTTTTGGTGGCCTTCTTTTTTTACTTTTATATGTCTTCTTTTCTTTTCTTTTTTGGTGGTGGCCGTTTGTCTATGGAGTTTAGGAAGGTTCCACGGCAAGGCGATACATTCAAAGTATCTCAAACTTTTGTCTTACTGTAACAGCGCCGGCGTTTCTTTTAGGGAGGGTGCGTGGGAGCGGCAAAAGCCAAGGGAGTCTGATGAGTGGTGGGACAGGACAGGACAGGACAGGACAGGACAGGACAGGACAGGACAGGACAGGACAAGATATCAGGGATTTGATCACATTGGCACGTTGAGGTCATGTCAGCAGATACCTTGTGACGCGTGTAGTACGGCCACGGGTCGCCGACGCGTTTGTAGCTGGCAGCCAGCCAATCAGTAACTTGTCTACACTCAAATCTTGAATGGTTTCGCGTGTTCGTGTCTTCTGCGTCTGCTGTTACTTGTGTCCCGTGTCTGTCCATTTATTGCCACATTTACCTGCTTGCTTGCACCCTTACAAGCCACCAAATAACTTGATTGGCCGTGCCGGCGATGGTGGTGGTAGAGACTGTGCACACCACGAACCGACCGCACAACGGATTTCCAGCACTTTGATCATAGCGTTTCTTCCTTGTGAGTTTTCTTGGTTGGTTTAAATGATGAACTCAAGTCTCGCATAAACACATACACAGTGACATATATATGTATATATATATATACCTGTATACAGATAGATTGAACTGGAAACTACAGCCGAACCTCTTTTAGCACTTTGCTTGTAAAGTAGACATGTATCACACCTTGGGAACCTCGCAGGATCGCGTCGCAACCCAGATGGTCACTCATTGAGAGGGTTCGTCTAGCACACAGAAGAATGCTAAACGAAGACAGCAAGAGGAATTAAGAAGCTATGGCTCAGATGGACGTTGACACCCCTTGAGCCAGCAAGACTCTGGCAAAATGGGGTTGGCCATGCTGACAGGACTATCCATTGCTTATTTTAAGCGTGAGATACCTCTCAGGTCTACTTTCTTGTGAGATGAATGCAGATGTGACACCATCCCACAGAGAATCCTGACCGGAGTACCAGGCCGTTTTCAAAAACAAACATCTTTTCGCAATCTTCTTGTTGTCCTTCAACCTCTTCAGCATGCATGCCGGCACATTCTGCACCATGTCATTGCTTTTCCTTCCTCACCTCTCCTCTTCCAGCAAACAAGCACACATCTACGCCAAGGAAAGGAACATCCCAAAGATCCACAAACGTTCAAGCCAATTTAAACCTGCATGTGTACTCTGCACCATGTCACCCTTTGGAGGGAAACTCTCGTGCCGTGCCAACTCGACTCCTTTCGGCGCTTTTTTCGTATTATCAATTGACCGTATTGAAAGAAAGTGATCGAACATCCTCCTATTGTAGAGCAAGTCAAATTGGGTGGCTCTGTAGCACTGCTGCTGACCGCCTGGTTGAGATACCTACAGGAACCGCCCCCCCCCCCCGGCCCGGGAATACCTGCAGCTTTTGAGGATGGGATGAAAATCAGACGCTCCCCCTTTTGGGTGTGTAGCATATTAGTCTACATAACATTTATATAGACGGTGAGAAGCTTGCATTGACAAGATGAGGAATCCATGCACGTTGAAAGGGGACAAGGTAAAAAGGACAGGTCAGTTGAACTTCTTGTTGTGCTTATCTGGACGTTGGAGGAATTGCTGTCAGGAGTACTCTGATGACTTATCTTCATGGGCGTGTGACCAATTTGTGAAATGAAGCTTGCCGGTGGGAAGCCCATAGTATGCAAGAGGCAAGTATAACACTCAGTGGTATCTGTGATGGATACTGGGTGTACTTGACCCCTCCTTTGCCGCCATCTTTCCTATCGCTGAATGAGTCCATCAAGGTTCCTGCTGTTACCCCTCTTCTGCCATACGACTCTGGAATCTGGTGGAAGCAGCAGAAAAAAGGAACAAGAGAGAGAGAGAATGTGTGTGTGTGGATAGAGCACCAGAGAGCGAAGGAGGGGCAGAGGAGGGGCACGGTTGGATGTTGATGGAGGGGTAATTCAAGTAGGTCAAAACAAAACCACAGCAGAGGTCAAGCAAGTGGCACCACAAACACCACCACCATCACCAATTTGACCAACTGGACGAGGTGAGATGAGATATGTACTTCGATTCTGTTGTAATCAAACTGCTACAGCAGGTAGTGCGGCATGCCAGAACATGAGGGTAAGGTGTAAGTGACAAGGCTTAGCATAGCCTAGCCCAGCCCAGCCCAGACCAAGAGAAGTGTATCCCGAGGTGCAGCATGCATGCCGTGCCAGCAGAGCTGTGCAGAAAAGGATAATTAGAGAGCAAGAGGGCACAGAAGGCCATGGACACAAGTGGTGGGGCCCACCATGCGGGGTAAAATGAGCCTCTGCACTTGTAAATTTGATTTGAGGCAGAAAACACCAAGAATCATCGAAGCTATATAGTCTATCATGTAGACATGGCGGAGCATGGTTTCTCCATTGCAAAGGTTTGGGTGGAATGAGGGGTTTGGGCAACCAACATTTTAAGCTTGTTGCGCGCGATTTCCGCTGAGTGCTTATTCTTGGGCAATTGGGTTTGGTAGATGGTGGATAATGCTCACCCTCACACACCTGACAAGCGAGAAACCCCACGATCCGATCTATGCAGTCGCAATAACGACGATGCCCAACCTGTTTGGCAAGGACGATAGCGCATGATCATGATGCGATGACAATTACAAGTTTTCCCAATCCGGGACATGCGACACAACGACAGAAGCATCCACTCTCCATTGCGCGCTATAAGTCGTAGCGTCTTATGCTGGCAGGACGACGATGGAGGAATCCGTAGTCATATGTCATCGCAAGGAATCTCAGGCACCGCAGGAATCGTAGCCCATCTAGAGTCGTAGCGATTACGGGTATCAAGATAGGTACAATCGATCCATCGACGGGGGTTATTGCAAGCAACAACTCCGTACTCGGATTCCAAATCTTGGATTGTCGAGTAGACTTGTCGTGAGAGGCTTGCAAAAAGATAATAAAGCCGAGGTTTGGCGTGGAGGCACGTCCGTATATGCCGCAACTCGTGATCACCCCACTTGATGCTAAGGATCATTCACCTCGCTCGTAATAAGCGCCGCTCTATATCGCGCTCGTTGTCTCGTCCTTGATTTCTCGCTTATCACCTCGGCCTTCAGATCTTGTCCGCTCCCGCAAGTGTGCTCCATGCAGAGGACTGTGTGCGTACGTTGTGCAACTTGCAACTCAGTCTCTGCCAAGTAGGAGCATGTAACATGTTAGATTGTTGACCCGGTGGTCAGGTCAGGTCAAGTTGAATAGCCTCACTGAGCTAAGAGCTTTGTGAGGATCTCAATGTCGCGAGCTCATTTCTATCGCGTGAGCTCGTAGCCAGCTATGAGGGCGGTGCGTCTCCATCGCGTCTGATTGCTGTTGTACAGAGTAGAGGACGTGACGCGACGAGGAGGGGGCAGTCAAACATGTTTTTGTAGAAAGCACAGAACGGGTTGCCTCCATTCAACTGGCAGATGGAAATTCTCTTCTGCAGTTCCACAGCATAAACGCTGAAAGCAATAAGAGTCATAGTAGCAGATCGGCGTTGGCAAACATGTTTCAAAAGGTTTTGATGATGAGTGGTGGTTTGGTGCCACAGCATGAAGAGGGTGTGGCACCAAGAGGGTGTGGCACTCGTACATGGAGGGGTTCATGCCATTGCCATGCTTTCATTTCCGTGAGGTCAACAGAACGACAGAGTCTGGGCAATGACAGCAGATTGAGCGGCCAGACACGAGCAAAACCAAGCTTGTTGGTGCGCTGTTGTTTGGCGATACCTGGCTTGACTTGGACATCTTTTTGTAAATCGACATGATACTTGCTTTATTGAATCCGTGGAAATTGCCCGAAGGAGTGACTGACTAATGGCGAGAATCTGGGTCGAATCTCTCCCGTTCCAACAGAGCCTTTCTCGGACACTATTGACTGGGGTGGTCTTCCTTTTCAGACGTCTTGCACTTTCTCGGCTCTTCTCGGTCAGCAGAGGATCGAGTTTCTTTTTTTTTCCATGGCCCCGCGCCTGGCGGTGTAATGGGTAGGTTGGACCAGCAGGCTGGTAAGGAAGCCGTTTCGAAAGAAAAACAAGCAGAGATCGCCCATCCGTCCGGATCTGCTCTAGAAACCCCACAGAACCCGGAGTGGACTACCCTGCGGGAAAAACGGTTGCAACCAATGAGAAGACGGCCTGGCGTGACGGCACAACCCAAGAGAAACGAATCATTTGATGAGAAGGGTTGGTGGTAGCAGCTAGAGGAGTGATACCCTGGCAGGGACTGAAGCACACCAAAGAGAAACGACTGATCCAAAGATCGCGGACACAAATGCAGTGTCATACTCGTCGACTCTTCGAGGAGTGCAGCAGAAGCACATTGTGTGGAGAAGAGTGACGGCACAAGCCAGCGCAGCCAAGATAAGGTCCAACTGACAATGCCGTTTAGCCACTGCTTGTCCTCGTTGTTGGACAGGCTTGCGCTGCTATTGAACAGTAGACGCGCAGCATGGGATGGATCAACGACAGACTTGGACAGCGACCAACGTGGCGCCACAATGGCGGTCGCTCGAGGCCTCGTATCGATGATTGCATAGATAGTACAATGTATGTACACGTCTGCTGGTACCATTGTAGACACACTACAGAAGTTCTTTTTTTGGCCCTGTCAAGAGCGCCTCGAGCCCTCAAGAGTCCCCCGCCGGGGCGCAGGAAAGCGTATTGAGATCCCAGCAACCCGACGTGGCGATCTCCCGCTGTAATTGACCCGTTCAAGGACTATTGTTGCAAAGCCATCTATTGTTTCCTCGTGGCAGCAGAGCCACTGCGAGCTTGCAACGCCTTGCCACTTCATTCGCGCTGCAAATTGTCTTCCAGTAAGGCAGCAGATTCGGAGCCCGGATGCAAAGGTCAAGCCAATGCTGTGCTGGTTTATGAGTGGTTGTTGTGGGTGGACCAGCAAGACAGCTGACAGGAATCATTGCTGGATCAGTGACACTTCATCAGCCAAACCACCTTTTGGCTAAAGTAAACCAGTAGCAGTGTCAATGATTACTCCAGTGCCAGCCACAAGTGATGATCAGTCTCCCAACAGGTGGAGCCCTCCAAGTTGGTCTCCAAAGACACTCTTGACACTGTCTTTCGGAGCTTTCTCAGTGTATACAAATTTCGCAGACCAGCACGAGTAAGGAGGTAGAGATGGCCCGTACCGAGGAACCGCGAGAGCGAGGGCCAGTCGGCTTTGAGGCATATAGATCCGCCGCGTCTGCGCGTCCAACTGGCGTGGAGGTCGTGCGAGCAGGCGGCACGAACACTGGTAAAAACGTTTGTGGTGGCGATTCGGACTGGCAGAGAGACAAAGCTTTACTGCCAGGGCAAGCGTTGCTGCATTTTGTTCCCGGCCACATGGATTACCGTTGTCGATCGAGTAATGGCTACATAATGTACCTGGCCTTGTCTGGCAGCTAGTGGAGCAGATGGAGGGCCGTCAGTGGTCAATGGGCAACAACAACGGCCTGGCCCAGAGTAGGAGGGTACTTTGACTGGTCCAGACCTCTTGAGCGCTGAGACTTGCGCAACGACCCCGACCATCGGAACCTGTACGGAAGCCTACTCAATGCTTGGTTTGGGCCGTGATTGATCCGTGTGTGGTCCTATCGCTTGTACATAATACATGGTATAGTCGCTAGGGCAGTCTGTCTGTTTATCGGAGCCCCAGATAGGCGGGTGAGGCTCTCGTGTGCTGGGAGACGGTGCAAGGTCAGCAATGCGCACACCTTTCAAAGTCCTGAGGAGATAGAGTACAGCGTACCTGGCCAAGCCTGTAGGGCGCAGCTGGGCAGCAGGTCTCTCGTACCTGGCGCATTCCTGGCAGGATCTCGCTCTCCAAGCCCATTTCTGCCACTGCCAGGCCTCGAAGGCCCCTCGAGCATGCGAGAAAAGCGGGACTGCGCATGCGGCTACTGCAGGGCGAAGGGTTGCACGACGAGGGTGAGTCACCTGCAGCAGTCACCGCCATCCAGTCGTTTCCAACCTCCTCGAGCCAAGAGCGACGCGGTGGGGGAGAAAACCATGCAGCAGGACGAACCCACCGCAGCCACAGCCCACAGCAACATCCAGAGCTCGGCTGCTGGTCGAGTTCCTGGTCAAAGAAGCTGGCAGGCTAGTCAAGCAGGCCGAGCTGGGCTTGCTGGGGCAGTCCACCGCAAGGAGCCAGAGCAGAAAGAGGGGCTCGATATGCAGACCAAGCCGGGCAATGCATGCTGCTGCATTGATGGCAGCGAGCAGGAAGGCCAGGAGGAGGAGGAGAAGACCAAGAGAGGGGGCGAATCAAGCGAGGATGCGTGATATTCTGAAGACCCAAAGTGGGTGTCGCAACTCTGCAGAGCGTGGAAACGTGGAAGTACCACAAGGTTGAATTACATACGCACTTTGCCATGGTGGACTGGTGGATGCTTGACGTTGATGCTGCTCTTTGCTCTTTCCCAGGCCTCCTCCATCAGATGCTCTTTCCTCACTTGTACACAATCCGCACACGAATTCAAACACTGCCCGACGGAAGGAGCTTTGGAAACTGCAACTGCAACTGCGACATCATCATCGTCATTCCTGCCTACACCCGCACCTGCCACGAAAACCAACTCTCACCGAGACGCACCTGCCCCTTGACGTGACATAGGCCTGGCCTGATATCCATCCACTCTTACTTCCCCATTGCGTCTCGCCTTTTCCCTTTGGGATAACCTCGCTTCTCGTCTTGCCATCTACCAGTTCAACTTTGTGTTTGCGTCGCGCATCGTCTTGCCAAGCACAACCATCATTGCAGACCAACGGCTCGCAGAGACATCGCTGATGGCCACTCGAGGCGGATAGCTTCTCGGCCTCAGCTGTCTCGCCCTCTCCCTCTTGCGCCGCCTTTCGTTCCTATCGCAAACATTGATTGTCTGCTTGACTCGACACGACTTCGACTACTGGCACATCCAATCCCAAGTATTCTCTTCCTGCTTGGCCGGGGTTCACCTTGATACTACAAAGACCACGACGACTATCACCACCACCACTACTACTACTACTACTACTACTCCTCCTCCTACTACTCCTCGTACTCCTCATCCCCAATATCCATCACCAATGTGGTGTTGGGAAGAGGACTCTAGAGATTTCTGAAAGAAAAAAGAACCCCACAGCAGCTCATCATGTCTTCTCCCGGCTCAATTGGGTGGTCAGGCCCTTCCCAAAACGTTCCAGCTCCGGAAAACCACCTCTTCTACCAATTATGGGCGCAAGGTGACGTCCGCGACGGCCTTTTTGCCAGCCTCACCAAGTCGGATCTCTGCGCGCTGCGCCTCGCCAACTCGGCGTGTTGCAACGTCGTCACCCGCCGCCTCTTCCAGCGCATCCACCTTACCTTTACAGCCAATTCCTTCACGCGCCCTTACCGTGTCGAGGCCCTTGCCCGCATCGGCCACCACATTGACTCCCTGACCTTCTACCTGCCGCACAGCGAAGCCACCTTCCTGCCGCCTCTCATTCACCCGTCGACCGGCGCCGAGATCTCGTACCTGTACACGCCTCATACCTCCATGGCCTCGACCCTGACCAGGCCCAAGTATGGCAACTCAGAGCTGGGCGACATCCTCACCCAGCAGTACCCGCCCTTGTTCCATGCCTCGACCAATGTGCCTAGCTTCATCCATGCCATCAAGAACTTGCCCAACCTACGCCACCTGACTATCAAGACCCCTGGCCAGAACCCCACTGAGAGGTATCGTAGGGACATTGTCGACTATGCTCTCATGTCGTTGCGCATCGCTGTGGAGCGCACTCCCAATCTCAAGAAGCTCATCAAGCTGACTCTCAATGGCGTTCATCCGGCTGCCTTTCTTTACCTCAAGTTCCAGGACGGCCCTGGATTTGGCTGCTCACCAATTGCCGGCAAGCGGTGGCGCCAAATCCGCAAGATGCACATTGGAGTCGAGGCCTGGGATTTCCACGGCCCCGGAGGTCCCGGACTGGACCAGCTGAAACTTATCGACGACTATCTGCGCCAATTCCAAGGCTCACTGGAGAAGCTCTCCTTCACCTGGCTTGGTGGCAAAGGACCATGCCCCCTTGCACTGTCCCAGGACCCTCTGTTTGACACGCCCAAGGAGAACAAGAAGCTCTTCAACGAAGTGACGAGTCCCATGAGCCCGCTCCCAGCAAGACCTGGCGTACGAGGCAGCATTCGATTCAGCAAGCTCAAATATCTTCAATTGCGCAATGCAAGCATGCACTCGGCGCAACTACGCGGTCTCGTCGAAGGTCATCGCGACAGTGTCAAGGAGTTTGACTTTGAGAATGTGGTACTACTCAATGGTGGCAATTGGGATGAGGCCTTGCAACCACTGATGGCTCCCCAGACCCCCAGCAGCAGCTCTCACCGTGATACATGGGCTCGATACTCGGTTGCAGGCGATCGCAATGCCATCGGTAGCAGCAGCAAGAGTGTGCGAAGCATGCATACTGACGCTTCTGAGCTGAGTCCTGTATTGCCTGAGGAAGCCTTTGCCACTAGCCCAGCAGCGTCGCGCTACAGTGTCGCTGACCGCGACGAGGTTGAGATACGACACCAAAGCGCAGCGGTCGAGGCGGTAGGCAAGGAGCTGCTGGATCAAGATCTTGAAGGGCTCGAGGAGAGCCTAGGCGTGCGCCCACGCCCATCGCTCAGTCGCGCCTCGTCATCGCTGTCTGATCGCACTATCCGTGCCGATCTGTCGTCTCTCGAGGATAACGATGGCGAATCATTCAACGGCTACTTTGGTGATGGCCAAGAGACCATCATTGTCAATCTTGATATCGACTCAGCCATCAATTTGACGAGCACCAACTCATCCCAGGCAACACTTGTGCCCTTTAGCACCAAATTGCTCAAGAAGCGCGTGTACAGGCGCAAGAGAAAGGACCACCGCCCCAGGCGCGACGGCGAAGATGGTCGAACGGATGACGACAGCTGCGACCGACAGAGCCTGGCTACACTTTCGCCAACAAGGAGCACACGATCGCGAAGTGACAAAGACAAAGATAGGGAGAGTGAAAAGGATAGAGACAGCAAGCACACTCTCAAGAGCCTACTTGGTCACAAACGCAGCAATTCGACGTCGCAAACACAGTCGTCGCAGCCTCAATACCCATCCGTCATGCCGCAGCAGCCGCAGCAGCCACAACAACAACAACAACAACAACAACAACAACAACAACCACAACAGCACCAACAACAGCAGCAGCAGCAGCAGTCACAACAGTATCAGCAGTCGCAAGGCCCCAACAAGCTGCAAAAGACGCCGCCTCCACCGCCAGTTACAGTCTACGGTCCCAACCGCAGCCGTCAAAGCAGCGACCCGATGCCCTACATGGCCATGAACAACCAAGAAAACCCGAGCACCTACGAGCTCCCTCTGATGCTTGCTAGCGAAGAGTCGCTCCCAAGCTATCATCGCGCAACACAGTGGCCTCGTCCACGTGCATCCAGCCATCCTATTCCGCCCCCACCCAGCTACCCGGCTCCTCCACCGCCATCGTATGCTGCACCTCCTCCACCATTTACTCCTGCGAAATCAACTCAGTCCCTTTCTTCACAATCAGTTCATTCCATTCCTGAAGAACAGGAGCCTCTGGAGTCAGACGAGGTTGCACCGCTCAACATCTCAGCGCCCATCATCTCTGCCGAGGCACTGCCAGTGCTGCTGCAGCCCATGGTGTACAGTCCTCTTGCCAGCACAGCTTCCATTCCTCTGTCAATCGCAACGACAAGTGTGCCGCCGCCAACGCGAGGCAGCGCAGAGAGTATCCATAGCACGCATAGCTCACATAGTGTGCAAAGCACTTCAAGCAGGAACTACCTAAACAAGGGCAACGGACACAATGTTAACGAAGGTCTTTCGGCGGTACAGCGGAACCTTGAGCAGGAGGAAATCCAGAGGCGGTATGCTGAGGATGCTGATGCTCGCACAAGTGCGCTCAAAAAGGCACGCGAGGCAGTCCTCGAGAAGTTGGGCCGTCTGCAAGGCAAAGATGGCAAGGTCGAGGAGGAGGAGCTCCTCGACATGCACCCAGCGCTGCAGGACGATGACTACTACAGCACCAAGCCGCGTCCCCGGGGCGGCAGTGGCAACAGTGGGCGGCTGAGAGAGTTGTTTGGTGCGGTCAAGAATGGCGGTGGTGGCGAGAAGGGCCATGGCGCTGGCCTGTACATGAATGTGGAGGAAAGCAACACTGTGCTTGTGCCATTGGTGTATAGTCCTACCCGGTCCTGAGAAGAGACGGAGTGTTAGGGCACGCTGCTCTTGTCCATGATGGACGTTAATGGGCCTTTTTCTTTGCCTTTTATTCTTTCTCGTTATATTTCCTACATCTCATCATTATCGGTGTGCTCGCCAATCTCAGGGAGCACAATGAACGGAGAGACTCAGTTGGAGAGTCTATCGTTGCGTGCTCGATGTACGCATGCGACAAAATTTGCATAGAATCGCATATCATGGGGCTGGCAAATGGGTTGCCTCCCGGACGGTAAAGCCAGGATGGGTTCAACAGAGCGGTTTATCAACAACAAACAAATACTGCAAAGTCATATGAAGGTGCTCAAGTGCTGAGGCCGAAGGTTATCCGTTGCATATCATGGGAGGGTGGTCCGGATTGTTTGGAAACAAATACGGCCGATGGCTGGTTGGGAAGCAGTAAACGTCAACATGATGTCGACTGACTGATTGACCTGATCATCGCGTCAAAGAGAAACTTAATGTCTGATGATGAACAAGTTATGATGCGTGACAGTACGACGCATGGGGGAAAAGCTGAGTCCACGATTTTACGACCTTATCATTCTTCATATTCCATTTCCCCCCCCTTTTTGGATTTTTTTTATGATGATTACTTCTTGATGTATATATGGACAAATGATCGTCAAAATCATGAATATTATAACATACTATACCTGCAAGATCTTGACCAGCTGGAATATCAAAGAGGTGGAGGTTTTTTTGCTTCGAATCTCAGATGGCTGTACTATTCGGGTTTCCTGTGTGGCTCTCCTGACGAATATAGCCGTCTCGGGGACTGTCACAAAGATGGCTTGATATTGAGACAAGAAAGGGTCCCCAATGCTCAATTTGGTAGAATAATATGACTAGTGGTCTCGGTCGGTGGCGAAACCTCATTTTATACTCTGTATTTGTAACACGAGTAACAAGTACAGTTTCCCTGCTCGTCCACAGCTTCTATCTTGGTTTTGGAAGTCCTCGCTACTCCTTTCTTCTCTACCTGCACTCAGTCAATGCTCTCTTTTTCCTGGTGACTTAGCACTTTCTTTTCTTGGACTGTCCTTGACTTCTTCACTTGGCTATTGCGGCGTCTCGTTGCCTCGATGATCGTTCTTCAATTGTCTGTTCCGCATCATGAGGCACTTCTGTCGACCGGACCCTGACTGACTGTCTTGGATGAGCGGCGGCGGCGATGGATGCAGGGCAAAACGCCTTTTGCTGTTTGTATACTTATCGTTATCATAAGGCGTTTGGGCTTGTTAGATTCATATTCTGGAATTGTTTCACCGCTTCTCTGCCAGGGAGTCAGGGGTTTGTTTCTCTATCATTCCTTGCACATATGCCTCAAGTGATCACGCAACGCCATGATGGTAGCCCACAGGGTCCAAGTTGTGTCTCAAAGGACGGTATATTATGATGGTTCCAGAATCAGAGGTACATTACGCAGGTAGCTGTAGATTTTGGAAGGTGGAGTATAAATCAATACCACAAGTCGTGTCCTTTTGTTCTTATTCTCTCCTGAAAAGCTTTAGACGAGTCGATTGCTAGGAGCCCGCATACATAAGTGGCTTCGATCTGCATATTGTGGTCGAAGTCGAACATTTCATGGCAAGATGCCGTGATTGGATACCTGGCTGTGACTTGGTGTCTGTTGGTATACGTCTAGGTCAGCCATTCACTCTTTGAAGGCGGGCTTTGAAGGCGGGATAACATGGGGGAGACAGCAAGAATCAATAAGGCACACACACCGTAAAGACTCCGACAACGCCGTCGGATCTGGTGGAGCAGACAATCTTCGATGCAACGCTCTATGTCAGCAAACATGTCCATTGGGATTCTCCGTTTTCTCCACCATATTCCTTTCATCTTTGATTGCCTTGATAGAGTTTTCGCTTCTCCACACAATCACTTTTCCCCGCCAACTTGGGAAACGAAGAATGCCTTTTGACATATGCATGAGGTTATGCTTCTTGTCCGTGACTTGTTACTGCTGTCAACATGTCACATAATTCCAAGGTCACGCGGACAGAGAAAGCCATTGGCTTGCATGGTTCAGTGACAACGACCGTCGACGCCTGCAGTCGCCGCGGCGGCAGGCCGGCGGACCTAGTTTTGAGTGTCGATTGACTGTGGGGCACTTGGCCTTGTCCAAGCAAGTACGCAAAAATGTCTGGAGCTTCACTTCCGTTGTGTGGAACTGTATTTGTTGTTCGATCATACAAAGAGGCGTTGAGATTTTCAGCCAAGATCAAAACAAGAGCGGCCGCGCGGTCCTTTCTTCGTGAGCTTGTGTGCCGTGCAAAAGACGCCCAGCACAGCCTTGCCCAGGGCGGTTCCAGGGTCCTGCACGACCATCGTCACAAAGACTGGGTTTGACCTGTCGCGAGGCTTTTTGTGGCTGCGTCACTTGGAGAGGTTGTTTCAAGGCGTGCGGCAGCAAGTCTGTTGAGGAGAGCGGTGTCCTTTCAGCTGTAGAAAGGTCCGTCAGCCAGTTCCAGAAAATGCCACAGTCAACGGCAAGTACAGCGAAGCAGCCGAGTTCACCTGGGCACAACAGTCAGCTGTAGAAGGACAGTCGAAGTCCATTATGCTACTGTCCAGCTGCAGCCCGGCAGAGCTGGCAGAGTGGAGCGAAGGAAACGCGCGCAGGAGAGCCTGGACCAAAGCACGTCTGGCACACGCAGACTCGATCACCCTCGCCATTTCCCGATCTCGCTTTCCCCTGCGGTGGTGCATGGGCAGGAAGAGTTGCCATGCTGATTGGGGGACCAGGGTGCGAGAGCTGCGCGGCCGAGCCCATCAGCTAGGCCCGCTTGAGCTTGGCCCCCGAGATGACCGACGTTGCTGTCAATGTCAATTTGCCAGGTGTGCGTGCCACACGAGAGATCGCTCTGATCTGACGGTGGCAATCGTCCCACTGTTGTTGATCTTTGTCGTTGTTGAGATCTGAGTCTTGCCAGAAGGCTGGGGCTGGCAAAGTGCGACGAGGTGGCTGGCCTGGCTGACCACAGGCGTTGGCGATGGCTTCAGGCGCTGCTGCACCCCAAGGCTGTTGCCGTGGTAGAAGAAGGGTGGTGCCTGGCTTTCAAAGCTGCCAACTTCGGGTCTCCCGAAATGCATGGAGCCGGTGCGAAATGCAGCGCTGTGAATACGCCCGTGGAGGTCAGAAAACCCCGCTGTGCCGCTGAGGCGTGCTGTGGCCAGCCACTGAAGGGTGCGGTGACAGTGGACGACTTCCCCAGTCTGGGGACTAACCCCAGGGCCGGTGGGCCCACTACCCGCCTCCCAAGCCACTGGGCGAGGCTAGGCCCGTCGCTCCAAATGCTGCAGCGCGCTGGTGCTTGGGTTGCCCTTGCCTTTGGCTAGCTCTAGAGCCCGCCCTTGACCACCTGGGAGGTTCCATTTCAATCTTCGAACCCATTCTAACCTGCCCGATCCTCAGCTCACTTTGCAACCTCACAACCTCACCTTGCCAACCCACGCACCTCTCGCCAAAGTTCAGCCCTGGCCAGCTGCCTCTCCAGCATCGCGAGGCCCTTACTCCGACCGCCGCTCACTTGACGAGAACAAGATCGAACACGACGCTCTTCCGCCGCAGATCGACAGCGCGCATCCGTCCACAGCAGTCGCTAACCTCGAGGCCCGCGGCCAAGTGACAGCCTCGGACGTGATTCGGTAAGGTTTGGCGCGGCGCGGGTGATCTCCCAGACCTGCCAACATACGTGCCGATCGTTGCCGCAGTTCGCATCTCGACCCTCCAGCTCGCATCGCCTCAGTGTTGCGATTGCCACGACAAAGATAGCCACGGCTGTCTTGTCGCTGTCTCCTCCAGCTGTCCATCGTCAAGTCTTGCTCGGGTGTCCCAGCACTGCCGACAGCAACTACAGGCACCGATTTCCCGTTAGTCCCAGCCCTACGTCTCGAGACGTCTCCACATTCAAGCCATCCCGTTCCATCACCTTGTCTCCAATCATCTCCAACCGTACACGCGGCAGATGAGGCCAGCACGTGGCTCACCATCCTCACAACTAACCTCACATTTTACACCAGGACTTGGTTGGCTCTCTGCTGCCATCTCGCTGCGCGCGCCGCCTTGGCATCCTGTGTTTGGGCGTGGGCCTGCACCCTTTCTCAGAACCCCTGATCCAGGCCTTCGACCGCGCGTCTGTGTCCTTCATTCACAGCGTCCTTCGTTCTCGCTCGCCCTATACATATTCTTGGTGTCTCGGGCCGCTTGGTAAGGAACTGTGCCTTCCTTAGACCACATTCGTGCTGAACTAGCTCGCCACATCAGGCCATTTCGACGTATTGACTCTAATATTAGGATATCTCGTCGACACCTGAAAAACCCTGTCCGCTAATTTCGCACCCACTTGGAAAAGGGAAACTAGTCGACGGCCTAGCCCGGTCATTCAAATTTGTGGTCTTCATTTTTCGGCCCGCTAGTCTTCCTGTCACGCCGCCCTAAGCTGCCAAGCTGAGTATCTTCTGGAATTTTCTGCGCCCGTTGCACCTCCAAGCAAAATACACACCACACACACACACACACACGCGCGCGCGCACACCCGGGGCCAGAGCCTCGCGGTTGAGGATGCCCTGCTGCTAAAGGCACCCTCCAGACTTATCATAGTCTAATAATCACTTATCATCAAGATGAGCTACCATGTGAGGATTGCCATTCGAGAACAGCTTGCGTCCTTGGTCCTCTTCGCCGTCCTGATTGCGCTTGCTGTCGTGTCGGTGCCAACATGGATCTATGTCAACGGGTTTGTTGTTGGCGTCGAGAAGGACAGCCTGTCGCTGGCTGCCTCGTTGAAGGCCACTCGAATTGCCTCAGAGATCGCACTGGTGCAGACAACGTGTCAGTTGATTACGACGAGAATTCTCATTCAAGACTCCCTCCAATCTTACTACCAGGGCAACACCAGTGCCTCTAACTGGGTCAATACTGCTGCAGACCTGCAAAGTGCGCTGGGTTCTGGGTCGGCCAATTTGTATCAGGTCAAAATCTACTCGAGAAACACAACCGGTTCTGCCACTGGCTTGTACAATGCAACTGGCTACACCACGCCTACGATTCGTCTCCCTTACGATTTGCCTGACGGTTCGCCCGTGTACCTGGGCGACGACGAAGGGGGATATCCTCCAAGCTTGTACCCAAACATCACGTATGTCGATACAGGCTCTGCAAGCTCGATCGACCCCTCAACGAATGTCTATGCAGCCTACGCGTTCCCCGATGTCCGTCTCAGCCAAAACAGCGGTCTGCTGCTTGGCCCCCTGATCATCAACGACACATTTGCCCTCATGTCTTTGACCGTACCAATAAGATCGAATAACGGCTCTCAGTTCATCCTGGGGTACATGACTATTGTTGCTTCCGCGTCTACAATAGTGGATGTCACAACTTCCCGCGAAGGCATGGGTGCTTCTGGAGTAATGCTGATTATCGGTCCTACATCAAGATCGAACAGATTCAATGCATCACAGCCAGCCAGCAATGCTACTTACGTTCCTCCCGATTTGAAAGCATTTGGCAATCTTTCGGTTCACTTTGTGCTTCCACCGCAAGCAGCACCAGGTAAATCCAACAGACACATTTCGAGCGGCGAAGACGATGCCTACGACACGCAAACCTCTTTTCCCCTGCGCGACTATCCTGCTGCGTTTTGGGAGTTTAGCAAGCAGATTCACTCCATTAACAATGCCAGTGCTGCACTCTGGACGCACAATGAAGAAGGAAAGCCTGTTTCTGTTGGCTATGCGCGACCCCAAAACTCGCTCGTGAATTGGACTGTCATTGTGGAGCAGGAACGCGGGGAAGCACTTGCTCCCATCAACACGTTGCGAACCATATTGTTAGGCTGTACCTTTGGCACGGCCGGATTTATCCTGCTACTTGTCATCCCTTGCGCTCACTGGAGTGTGATGCCGATCCGACGACTCAAGGCGGCCACGGAAAAGTCTATTGCGCCTCCTGGATACCAAGACGAACTCGAGCAATTTGGCATGTACGATGAGAATGGCAACTTTTCCGGAAGCACTTCGAAACGCTCCATCAAGGGCTTCATTGCTTGGATCATGTACCAGATTCGCCGTCGACAGAGGAGGTTTGGCGCTTCACAGGCAGATACGGACTCGAATCGACGCATATTTAAGATTCCTGGGAAGGTTGAGAACCGAACACACTTTGTCACTGACGAACTGACGGAACTGACGGAGGTTTTTAACGAGAT
This sequence comes from Coniella lustricola, assembly GCA_003019895.1. Classification (NCBI taxonomy): domain Eukaryota; kingdom Fungi; phylum Ascomycota; class Sordariomycetes; order Diaporthales; family Schizoparmaceae; genus Coniella; species Coniella lustricola. Next base: position 150,625 of record KZ678395.1, on the reverse strand, counting down.
GAGCGATGAGCTTCTCAAACAATACAAGTCTCTCGATCGAAGAGTTCAAGAAAGGACTCGGGAGCTGGAAATCAGCAAAAAGGCTGCTGAAGCCGCAAATGAGAGCAAAACTCTGTTCATTGCAAACATTTCACACGAGCTCAAAACACCCCTGAACGGAATCATGGGCATGTGTGCTGTTTGCATGGAGGAAGATGATATCGTCAGGATCAAGCAGTCTCTAAAGACCTTGTACAAATCAGGTACGCATTTTGTCATCTTGTCCTTGTTCTTCTCACTCCAATATTGTCTACTTTCCAAAATAATGGATTTTGCTTTTCTGCATGGTCTGATATCCGTTATAAAACGACTAACAACCTCTTCAGGTGATCTTCTCCTGCACCTTCTCGAAGACTTACTCAGCTTCTCCAAGAATCAAATCGGACATCAAATCAACCTCGAAGAGCGCGAGTTCAGACTTGGCGATATTCGCTCCCAAGTGCTTTTGATTTTCGACAAGCAGGTCAGGGAGGGACGTATTACACTCAGTGCCGACTTTATAGGCACTGACATTGGAGAATTGGCGGATGGATCTGACCGACAAGCTCTGGACAAGAATCTTCCCGCTGTTGGTCCGCCAGGTGTGGGACGTCTCAAGGACATGTGTCTTTGGGGCGACCAGCATCGGATCCTACAAATCATGATCAATCTCGTCAGTAACAGCTGCAAGTTTACGCCTCCCGGAGGCAAGGTCATGGTACGGATACGGTGCATAGGTGAAGTTGAGCCAGATGACCGCAGCAGAGCCTCGTCCTTATCCCGAACATCGGGTCGCCCGGAACGTGGCCGTCACCGACTGGGATCGGGTTCGCATTATTCGACCAGTTCTAGGGGCGCTGCGTCGTCAGTGACGCAACACCAGGTGCAAAAGGGCACAGCACTAGTCATCAATCCTACCGATCCTCGAGCATACATGCAAAATGGGATCGTGGAACGACCAATCACACCACCACCCCCGAATGCGAAAACATATATGTTTGAGTTTGAGATAGAAGACACCGGTCCAGGCATTCCAGATCACATGCAGCAAAGAGTCTTTGAGCCTTTTGTACAAGGTGACCTGGGTCTAAGCAGGAAATTTGGAGGCACGGGTCTTGGACTCAGTATCTGTTCGCAGTTGGCCACACTCATGGGTGGAAACATCTCTTTGAGGAGCACCGTCGGTGTTGGCACAACCTTTATCGTGCAGATACCATTGAAGTATACCAAGGACAGGTGAGTTTGAACAAGACGCTGTCCATCACCACTTATGATGCATAATAGCTAACATGTAATTTCTCAAAAGACCGTCGAGTACGGCTTCGAGCAGTTTGCGAGGTTCCAGACCGGCAAGCGTCACATCTACGAGCGTAGACAATGATGTCCGCCGCGAATCTCTGGGCGATCTACAATTAATCGAAGCTTCAAAATCTGCGCCAACAACGGCACCTCTTCCGTCTCCCACCTCTACTCCTGCTTCTTTGGACAAACAGCCCAGGCTGGTTGGCCTCAGTCAGCCCTTCTTCGCAGCGACCAAAGCAACAACCCCCCAGACAGAGGCGGAGAAGATGGCAGTCATTGAGAAGGCCATGGAGAAGAAGAAGGGCGGAGGGGGCAAATTGCGTGTGCTCGTGGCAGACGACAATAACACCAACATCGAAGTTGTCAGTCGAATGCTGAAGCTCGAGTCTGTCGTGGATGTAACCATTGCCAAGGACGGACAAGAAGCCTTTGAGCTGGTCAAGGCCAACTTCGAACGCAACGAGCGCTTCGACGTCATTTTTATGGACATACAGATGCCCAACCTGGACGGTCTACAAAGCACCCGTCTGATCCGACAAATGGGCTACAAGGCGCCCATTGTTGCTTTGACGGCCTTTTCCGATGCCAGCAACGTCAAGGACTGTATGGATTCTGGTATGAATGAGTTTCTAGCGAAACCCATCCGTAGACCTGCGCTCAAGCAAGTGCTGCAACGAATTGCCACTATCCCTGAAGAACCGGAGACGGCCAGCATAATGACGAGAAAGACGACGCCAGACACATCAGCACCGCCACCGACACAGCACAGCGAAAATGAAAAGAAGCTTTCAACTACTGTGATTTCTGAGACTGAGGTTCCAAACCCATCTAATGAGGTCGAATCGCAAGGGAATGGGGTGGCGTCATCCGGAAAAGGTTACAAATCTTCCTTAAGAACGTGAATTTGACCCTCGTGTTCAACTTCTGACGTTCCTTTGAGGAACGAATCATTCAACAAACATCCTCAGAACTCTTCTACCATGGCCCCAAACAATGGGATTTTCTTTACTTTCTTCTTATTGTCCTTCTCGACATACGGAATTGCGCAGAGGTCCAATTTTTTATTAATCATGGTACTCCTTTTCTAATGTGCAGCGGCATTATAAATTACCTGTTTTCTTGTTCTTCATCTCTGTTTTCATCATTCTCTCGTGGCGTCAAAGGGAATGCTATCACGGGGGGGGAAAAAATTAACCACATGGAGTACGGGTAAGGGGCATCACAAAAAGTACACGAGGGCAAGCCACACGGCGTCCGGGGATTTCTGCTTTTCCTTTCCTTCTTGTTTACAATTTTGCATTGCTTGATCATGTTCATATACCTCAGATTGTGGTGTATGCAGCAGCGGTTTTTCCTTTAATTCTGTTGTCATTATGATTGCTGCTATGGTACTGGCGCAATTGTTATACCTTTTGTCGTTGACGACAGGGCGGTGGCGTGAGAAAGATGTAGGAAAGACGCGAGGGAGAATGGCAGATAGGCACGGGGCCCAGGAGAAGATACAAAGGAAACCAAGCAAGCAAGCAAGTGAAAGCTATTATGATCATCTACACGTTGCTATCAAAGACTTTGAGGCTTGCCCGTCCGTCTGCTTGACTCTGTGCTTATATGGTGAACTTTCATGAAAGCATGTTGATCCGAGTTCTACTAACCGAACCACATTCAAATGGCGTCGGCACTCAATAAAATGATCTTGGTCTTTTCAACTCGACTTCTAGGTACCTGTCTTGTAGCTGGGTACGTGCACTGGTGCAGGATCGGGAAAGTACGGCTGGAGAAGATGGAAAAACGCGGAGCCCCGGATCTGAGAGTGCTTGCGGCAAGTGCTGTATCAACTAAGTAGCCGATGCTATCACCTAATGCCGCTTTAGTGGCCGTGTTGCACAAGGTCAAGCTAGGTGCGACACTGTCAGGTTACGGTGCTGAAAGTACTGGCGTTGACGGACTTAGCAGACTAAAGCGAGCGGTTCGCTACCTACTTTAGATATAAAATGGTTTCCCTTAATTATATCCAGCTTCTCTACTCTTATATTTATTTATTTATTTATAGATTACTGATAGCATATATATATGTATATTATAATCACCTCGTGTATTAATTATTCTCGTTTAATGTTGCGCATCCAATAGATACGGAGAGGTGCATCCTTACCGCTTGATGAATTACAGAATAGAGTAATATTACTTGTTGCGATACCGGCCTGAGGACCTAATGTAAATGTAGTACGTTTTGCACAAGAAGCGAGAATGGTTGGCCAGCTGGCTTTCTTTGCACAGTAGCTTGGTTGCTTGGCAGCTGCGAGGATCAAGATAAAGAGGTCAGCTCGCTCCTTTCTTCCACATGTACTTGCTCTGTCTGTCTCTTTGGCAGCATCAACTTCTCGTTACTTTCAAGGTTCATCCACAGACACAGAATCACACTGTCAGGCCATTCTAAGACTTCTTCGGGTCTTCCAAGCTTTGAGTCTGTTCTTCGAAGGTCACCGATCTAACGCGTTTTCTTCTTACCTGCTTCGAACCGAATAATCCCGTTTCTTTGCTAACAAGTCGATCGCACCCTTTGCGCGGGGCTGCGATCACCGGACCGCCAAAACGTTTTCCAACCTTCTCAAGTCGTAAGCTTTCTCTCTCTCTCTCTCTCTTTCTCTGTCTCTATCTCTGTCTCTGAACGACTCCCATCTTCATCCTGACCACCTGCTGCTTGTTTCGACCTTTTGTTTTTCTATAACACCAACTGAATATCTTCGGCCATCAAAAGACTTGGGCTGACATGAACGCCATCACACTTGCAGTGTCCATCACCCGTACGCAGGAGCCCGCTGCTCCGCTAGCGGAAGTTCAGCGGACTCGGCCTTTACTCGATAAAGGTCAGGCAAGCATCCAAGAGCTTGTCAAACCATTTGATTGTGGAAGTAGGAGCTGAGGTAAGGCAGAGGTAAGCAAAGGGCTCAAGGCTGGACAACATGGCACCACACGCCGAGCGTGATGGTGATGGCTCTGCGCACGGAGTTGGATGGACCAATGGTGATGGCAACGGCAGCGGCAGCGTTACCAGCCAGGAGAAGGACAACCGGAGCATCCATCAGGCGCTCTTCACCGTCGAGTCGCCCAATGTCGAGTACACCGACACGTCCATTCTTTCCCGGTACACGTACCGCACAACCAGCATCAAGAAGGTCGGTGACGGAAGCAACTACATTGCCGTACCGCACGAGACTGTCTACAACTTCAAAGTCTCATGCGGCACTCCCAAGGTCGGCGTCATGCTTGTTGGCTGGGGCGGCAACAATGGGACCACCGTCACGGCTGGCCTGATCGCCAATCGCGACGGCCTCACCTGGGAGACACGTGAGGGACCTCGCAAGGCAAACTACTATGGTAGTGTCGTCATGGCTTCGACCATAAAGCTGGGCACTGATGTCGAGACTCACGCCGATGTCAATATCCCCTTTCATCGTGTGCTGCCAATGGTGCATCCAAACGACCTCGTTGTAGGCGGCTGGGATATCAGCTCGCTGGACATGGCTCGCGCCATGGATCGCGCGGCAGTGCTCGAGCCGACACTCAAGGCAATGGTGCGCAAAGAGATGACGGGTATGAAGCCGCTTCCGAGCATCTATTACCCAGACTTCATCGCCGCCAACCAAGAGGACCGCGCAGACAATGTGCTCAATGGCACGCATGCATGTATGGCGCATGTGGAGCAGATACGCAAGGACATCCGCGACTTCAAGGCGCACAATGGCCTCGACAAGGTCATTGTGCTGTGGACGGCCAATACGGAGCGCTATGCTGAGATGGTGACTGGGATCAACGATACGGCAGACAACTTGCTTCGTGCTATCGAGGAAGGCCATCCCGAGATCTCACCATCGACCGTCTTTGCTGTGTCGTGTATTCTCGAAGGTGCGCCATTCATCAACGGCAGTCCTCAGAACACCTTTGTTCCTGGCGCTATCGAACTTGCAGAACGACATGGAGCGTTCATTGGCGGTGACGACTTCAAATCCGGCCAGACCAAGATGAAATCTGCGCTTGTAGATTTCCTCATAAGCGCAGGCATCAAGCTCACAAGTATTGCGAGCTACAACCACCTGGGAAACAATGATGGAAAGAATCTCAGTTCGCAGGCTCAGTTCCGCAGCAAGGAGATCTCCAAGTCTAACGTTGTGGATGACATGGTGGAGGCCAACAATATGTTGTACGAAAAAGGGGAGCACCCTGACCATACCGTTGTCATCAAGTACATGCCTGCAGTTGGTGACAACAAGCGAGCCCTTGATGAGTATTATGCAGAGATCTTCATGGGTGGTCATCAAACTATCTCGTAAGTTATGCGAAACCTTGGCCGGCTCCATGTCCCGGTGTTTTGTCCCAACTCGCACAGCAGTAAGCATGAGAACAGAGACTGATAATTTGGTTCGCGTAACAGGATCTTCAACGTCTGCGAGGATTCTTTACTCGCCTCTCCACTCATTATTGACCTGGTCCTCATTGCAGAGATGATGACTCGTATACAGTGGAAGCGCGATGATGAGTCAGACAACGAGTACAAGAGCTTCCACAGCGTGCTCTCTGTCCTTAGCTATATGCTAAAGGCTCCTCTCACGCCGCCTGGAACGCCTGTAGTCAATGCCTTGGCCAAACAGCGTGCTGCGCTCACCAACATCTTTCGAGCATGTGTTGGCCTTGAGCCCGAGTCTGACATGACCTTGGAACACAAGCTGTTCTAGATTATTGTTCTCTCGTGGTCTTGGCGTTCAGACGTCGTATTTGAGGGACATGATTTTGACCACTCATCTTTGAGGACGTTGAAATCCGCTCTTATTGCCTTGATGTTGCAGTACTTCTGAACACGAGTACCAGGTGAATCTTGGAACTCTATTATCAATCTTTCTTTCTTGGACAGGCTGCCAGCACGGGGCATTATTGCATCCTGTGTCTCGCTAGCCACATCGCAACAACTTCGTCTCAATGGCCGACAGAATGTTGGCTTTTCAAGCTTTACTTTCATCTACACTCATTTACTGCAACTCAAAGGCCTCTTATCGTGTCTTTAGCTCATACACAAAACAATATACACACAGTCTCTACCGATAAATCTGAGAGGAACGTGCTCAAATTATTGTTCAAGCTTATTCTCTTCTCTCGAAACTGGCCCGTGGCCTCGTTTGTGTTAGAGTCCTGTTGGTTGAGCAACGTTGATTTCTCGTCTGGACTCAAGGCATATAAATATCAATCCTCTTAGTGTCTCTTGTTGTAATGGCGAAGGAGGAAACTAGACGACCTGTGACGTGGGGAATTCGCATCGCAATGTCCCGGCATACTCATTCAAGTCAGCGAGATACTCGAATTAACGCTTGTACGTCAAGAGGTATATGGAGTGTCCGCAATCATCACATACTTGGAGCTATCCAAAACCATATCTCAATGCAGCATTCGTTCATTTAGTCCAATGAAGTCAGTGTGCTATAACTAATCAAGTCTCATAGTAAGGATAAACTCGGCGCAAGACGCACAAATTCCTTTGTTCTGGTATTCATGTTGATTACATCGCATTGGGAACTTTGATTGGGCTCCTCATTGACACTGCTGGATCATACGTCAGGGATCAGGCGATCTTAGATATAAAACGCATATACAGTTATTTACCTGAGTAACATATGTGCCTCGTGCATGCTTTTTTCCTTCTTTTCTTTTCGGCGCATGGAGTCGACTTTAGCACAGATGTGAATCTGCCTCCATAGATTTAATAGGATACATGAGAAACTTGACCGACTGACCAGGCAGCGGTGAATAAAGCCCTTCCAAAAGAACCCCACGAGTGAGGAAGGTATTAAATCCGGATTCGGGATGTTTAGCTCATCAGATGCGAATGATCTCCAGTCTATCACTCAATCAGCATCACTCAACCACCCAGCCACTTGCCATACTGTATGCACGGAGCCCTCAAAGGAGACCAGGGACAGGGTCATGCGAAATCAAGACTCCACCGATCGACGACCAAAACGTATTCTATACGGGTCCGAGCTCATGCGAAGGTCGTCCATTTACCCCCATCTTGCCAATCTTCTTCAACACTTTTCCGCAGCCGAAAGATTGATAAAGTAGCAGACCGATCGACTGACCAACCAACTCCGGAAAATCTACTGCATGAGTCAAATGCTGATTAGTAGTTCTTTGGGAAGAAGATGGTCGACCATCAATTGATGCTATGTGTAACTGATATATTTAGCCAGTCAAGCACTCAAGCCAACGTAATAAGACAGAAGTGACCCGGATGAGGTCAAAAGATACAAACCTCCAATTGAGCCTTTTTTTAGCCCACCTTGGTCGGTTCAGGAGCTGGCAGCCATATGAAGCCGCGTCAGTTCCCCCAGGATCGGAGTACCGGATAACAAGCACTGTTATGGCAATGGTGTAGTCACTGGCTTCTCGTTCTCCGCTGTTACGGGGCGAAGCTGCGCACCAGAACGCAGTTTGTAAAGCACTCATTGCAGGACAAGTCATATCATCTTCTCAATCGAAGCAGGTTGTGCGACTCAGACGTCGGTCTGTATCGGGCTTTCAACCCAGTAGTATAAGCGACTGTTGACCACCATTTTTTATGAATCACTTAGTGTCGTAACACAAGCGCTGGCCCCAGGTTTCGAACACGCCACTCAGAATTGCTGTTCTCTCACGAGCAATGCCAGAGAAGCAGTCTTCGGGTCGACAGCGTGTCTTGAGCAGGTGGATGTGAATTGTCACAGCCGATAAGTAACACTACATCTTCTTTGCAGGAAGCCGCAGCTTGTGTACGGCTGGTCTTGTTTTTCATCAATCAAGTAGAAAAACCGAGTATAAAAACGCCCGACCATTGACTTGAACTTGCTCAAAGTCATTCTTCTGTTTTCAACGGCGGGCTCCCGCTTATATCGTGGGACTGTGCCTTGATGGCTCTCTTGATATGATCTTCAGCCCGGAAATTGACTCGTGTGGGCGATGGGGGCAGCGTGTCTGGTGACGTTCTTTGCTTGGCTGATACCATTACAGCCGATGCTAGCGGCAGGAAGCTGCTTGTTTCTCTTTGGTCGTCTCATTTCATCAACGACCAGGGAGGACAGGTACTGATGAATGATTCGGGTCAGGCGAGCTCGCATCATGGGTGCGCCGTGCCTGGTCAGGGCTCTTCCTTTGGGAATGAGGAAGGGCCAGCATGGGGCAGCGATAAGCAGAAGCTTGTCGATCAGCACGCAGAATGCAACATATGCTCCTCCCAAAGCGGCTGGTGGATGGGCGCAGTCATGAGCCAGAACAGAGATCTTGTGACTGGACAGCTGAACTTGGACGAGTCCTCGACGGCGTTGGCGATCGTTTCAAAGTGTGGGGCTCGACGTTGGTATTCTTGGTGCTGCACTTGGTGCGTGGTCGCTGGGTAAAATTGTCATTGGCCTGCTTGCATATTGCTGCACACCATCGAAGTGGGATCGCTGACGGCGTTTGGGAAATTGGTGTGCCTTATCCTGCCGTTGCTGTCTGGTGGGGATTTATTGCCATTGTCATTACCATGGCCAGGATCACGACAACGGCAAATGCCGTGGCTGCGCTCTGTGCACTGTTGTGTAGGCCGGAGTTGTGGATTTCGACAACAGCATGTTCGCGACGATGGGTTTTGTAGGCGATGGAAACGGCATGAAGTTGGAAGATTAGAGCGGCTTGTGTGCTAAGTTAGCGGCTTGCTCTATTTTAGGGATTCAGTAGATCTTCTGACCTTCTGAGCTTTCAAGAGTGCGGGTTTCAGGGCTGCTGGTGGATGCGCTAGTCGAGGGGCAGCTTCGGTTTTGAAGTTGTTTAATTGCTCCGGTTTTGCGATGTGCTACTTTATACATTTACGTGCGGAGGAAGCTGTCAGGTACCGGCACCTGCCTGCTGGCACCTTCCCCGTCTTCCATAGTACACATAGGCCTACCTCTCAGGTGTTCGTTGGGAGACCCTGACAAGCCTGCCCCCAAACTGACAAACAATTTCATCTGCAGGGTTGCAGCAGTTAGGTGCTCTTGTCTCGGCAGAAGTGCGGTTTCTTCAGGTTGCCAATTTACCACAATCGTGACTAAACCCATGCTAGTCATAGAACATTCAAGCAGGCAAAGCTTCTCAACGCCCTCCCCAGATGGGGGCCCGCAGGAAGGCTCTTGTGCCATTGGATTGGAGCGGAGCCACATAGATCGAAGTGCGACCAGGGAAAGGGAAGGAGAAAGGGAGCACAGCACGATTGGAATGGCTGATATCCATAGATGCAGCATGGCGCACAGAACCCTCGCGTAGATTTGCACGTCGACATTCCACGTGGAAACAAGTTGGAACTGTGCTTTGTGGCTGAAGTGCTGCAGACATATCGAGGGAGCCGAACGAGGCCTACTTACTGAGCGTCCAATGTCGAGCTTGCAGCCAAAGGGCACTGAAAGGGGCGAGTGGATGTGTGCAAGTAGGATGAGGCTAATCTGGCAGCCATCACGTGTTGGCGATGCTGCCAGTTGAGGCTTTTATCGGATCGACAAGGACGACTGCCCGATGGACCGCGCGACCATCGCAGTGCAATTTACCAATGCGGCCTCGCGCCTGCTGGTGACAGGGCCCCACATCCACTGGCACACGAACTGGACAATTTTACAGACTCGACCCTCGTTGCGTCGCGGTTGCATTGTTCAGGGACTGCCAGCCGCTGCTCTCGCTTGGCCCCTAATTATTCTCGTGCTCGTAATCCGTCGACGCAGCTGCACATTTCTCTGTTTGCATCCCCCGTCCGCACAGGCAGGACATGCTGGCCTGTGATCGATGGCGAGTAGTGCTGCTCGGTTACATGTTCACCATCTCCATTCAAATGGCTACTGTCATATCAGCCGTCCACCTTTTGCTGCTCTCGTACCAAACACACAAAAGTCCAGTGCTGGGGTTCCTGCCCAAAGGGTTCGCCTCTCCAGATCTTCAATCTTCAATGTTCCTTCCTCAGTGGGGGCCGGCATCCCCACTCGGACTATCCTGGCTGAGCAGGGAGCAGGGCCAGAAACAAGCAGGGGCCCTGAACGCACGACCCATGGTTCGCCAATGTTGTACGAAGCAGTGCGTTGGTGCCGACGGACGGTTCGCTCGCTGGGCCTTGCAGCCCTGCCTAAGCTCGACTTGGTCGTGCTGGATGTGCACTGCTGCAGGCCACAGACACTAAGCTAACAGTCTCTTTAGTGTTCTTGTTCTTTTTCATCCCATGCCCGCGTTGGCCGTGTCAAAAGCAGAGCGCTAGAGGCTGCAAGGCTGACGCTCAAACAAGAGGATGAAGCAAGAAGGGCGCTGCAGAGACCAGGCGCTAGATGTACTTGGGGATACCTACCGTACTTGCATCCGTGGACGTATTTCCAAGCTGTTGCAGGGGTGCTTTGGCGGCCTTGAACCCCTCCTACCAGAGCAGTATTGGGTCCCGGAAGGTACTTCATAGCACCCTGCATCTGCTCCCCGCGCCCCTTACTCTAGCCCACTAAGCCCGCTGCAAGTACGGAACAGTGTGCGTACCCAAGGACCTCCCACACCGATCCTAACTGGGCATTTTGGGGTACCTGCTGTTGGGTACCTGCTGCCAAGCCCAGCAGCAAGTAGCAGCAGGCGCCCTGGCCCTGCCGTCCCTCCACACTGCCAAACTCGAGACAGTTCCGCAACACAGAGCCAGCCAGGCCAGCCCAGGCACGTCAGACGCCAACTTGTTCCTCCTTCTTGCCTACTCGCCTGCTCGCTTACCTGCTTCTCCTTCTCTTTGTTTTCTTCAGCCTCGTCGCAACTCTCTTTTTTGTTTCCTGGCCCCTCCACAACCTCTTGTGAGGCCTTGTTGCATTGCCACCCTGCCATCGCTTTGACCAAGACAGATAGACCGTCTCCTGTTCACTCCAGTCGCTCTTTTACACCATCTATCGCCTTGCAATTGTGCCCAACCTCCAGCCTCGGCCAAGCAAAACCTGACCACCGCCGCCGTGGACTCGCCCGTTTCAGCACGCGCATGACCGCATTTCTCGTGGATCTGCTACAGCCAAAAACCTGCCACTCAACTCATCGTGTTTCGAATTGCTACTGCGCCTAGAAAGCAAAATCCCGTTTGATCGGACCAGAAAACGAGACCGAGTCTCTGCCGTGCCGCTTATTGTGTCTTTGGCGTTGACATCCGCCAAACACACATATTTCCACATTTACACGCGTCGAGACCGGCATACCAGTCCACGACCTTTTTTGCTCTTGGTCACGAGCACTGCATTCCGTATCACCGCCTATCATTATTTATTCTCGATAGGCGACAGCGTTCCCACATGCCGCGCAGGCAGCGTTGGATAGCCCAGAAGCACAAGGCAGACAATTAGGCAGTCGACGACGATACTCCAACCCAGACATCGACTGGCACAATGGCGGCCGCCCCACGAGAGTCGAGCTTCATGCCCACCATCAAGTGCTCATCATGCAGCCAAGATATCGAAATTTCCATGATGGGCGAGCACATCTGCGGCCCATCACCGGTTGCAGACAGCAGCATGAGCAGCAGCCTCAGCCTTGGTGGCGGTCTGGCTCCTATTGGTAACGGCACTTCTGTGGATACATTTATGCCTCTTGGCAGAAGCGTGCATGATAAGATCGGGGCTATTCCGCCAGTTGACACGGCTATCGCGAGTGAGTCCTGCCTGCAAGATGACATTTCTGCCAGATCCCGCTGACGATCCCACCCGCAGATCGAAGTTATTCACGTCAGCCACGGACTCCCATCAGCCTATCGAGTGGCTCCAGAAGCGTGTCTCCAAGAACACCAGGAGCGAGGCCCAGTATTGGTCGAGCCGACGATTATTTCACGCCGACGATTGCGCCTTACGATGACCAGAACCTGACACACTCAGCGCGGTCGGCTTACAGTGGTGGATATGCTGAGGATGATTCCGAGCAGCCATATCCCACGATAAGTCCCAAGAAGCAAAGCCTTAGCCTGCTCACTCGCATGGACGACATTTCCGCAGGACCTTACGGACAGGATTCGAGCGACATACCACCTGTACCCAGTCTGCGGAGTCCTCCTGCACGACAGCCGGAAAATGATTCGCCTAGCACCAGGGTATCGAGCAATGGCGCCATGGGCGCACCGCGGATGCCCAAGAATAATGGTTATGGCGGCTTCGGCCCGCCCAGGAAAGACTATCCATCTGACGCATTTGCAGCACCCAGTCGGGCAGACACTTTTCCCAGCAGATCGCCCGAGAGACAAGAACCACCACTGCGCACACCTTCGGCTCCGGGACCCCGACCCGACAGGATACGCGATACGTCCCGACCACCACCGCCGCGGACCAGCTTGGTTCGACCTGGTGTGAGGAACCCCAGCATCAACCTGGAGGCCGAATTCGGTAGCCAGAACCCGTACCATTCACCCACAGCCTCCGTTGCCTCTTCCATGTCACGTGGGTCTAGCCATAGCCACGCCAGCAATCCGAGCTCGAGCACAAGCCCTGCCCGGTCGGCAGCATCGCTTCGAAAACCATCATACGGCGGCGGTTCGCCCTTTGACACACTTATCAACGATGTACAATCTTCTATGGACGAACTGAGGCCAAGAGAATACGCCACAGCTCCTCACATGCGGACACCATCGAGCCCCAATGTGCCACAAATATCAGGTGATCGGTATGATCCGGCCGTTCAGGGTGGTCGACCGCCATCCCCGCCTCAATCAAAATGGGATCGCACAGATCGCCAAGATCCTGCAATTCAGGGATCGCAATTTAAAGCTTTTCCACCGTCTCCGGCTGAGTCATCAGCACGTCGTACCGGCAGCACTGCGCAGCCAAAGTCGCGAGGAAATTGCAAGGCATGTGGCTTGGCCATCACCGGAAAGTCGGTCTCCAGCGCGGATGGGAGGTTGACAGGTCGTTACCACAAAGCCTGCTTTGTCTGTACTAGCTGCAGCTCTCCCTTTCAGACTACTGAATTCTACGTCCATGGTGACCGGCCCTTTTGCAAGTTCCACTACCACAAGGAAAACGGCAGTCTTTGCGGGTCTTGTTCAGACGGCATTGAGGGGCAATATCTGGAGGACGAAAAATGCACCAAGTACCACATCAACTGCTTCCGCTGCGATGATTGTCAAAAAGTTCTGAGCGACGGCTACTTCGAGGTCGAAGGCAAGGAGTACTGTGAGAAAGATGCTTGGCGACGTCTCCAAGCCAATCGGAGGACACCTTCCATAGCCTCGGTGAATTCTCAACGAAGCTACGGCAGCTCACCTCTGGCTCCTCCAGGACGACCAGACATGCGACCTCCGCCTTCTAGAACAATGGGCCCTAGTCAAGGCAGAATGGGACAACCACTCCCAAGAGGGGGGCCTGCAATGGGCCTTGCTCCACCAATGCCTAGGATGGAGAAGCGAAGAACGCGGCTCGGCATGATGTGATACGCTGCCCATGAACACCAACAACAACACAACACAAACAATATCCGGCACGTCATTGGAGCCTTGCCGCTCATTGAAGAAGTACTACTATACCCTTTTGCCAGTATGCGCAGCATACAAACATTTTACTCCAATTTTGCGATCACTTCTTTTCTTGTGTGAATCAGCACGTTCCATATTGTGTTCGTGACTGAATTATTTCGTTCTACACGCGTGACTGAAAAGGAGTCTAAAAGGCGCCAGAGTTTTCCTGGGGGGGGGGTGTTTCGAATACTTGGTTATACATCGAGATCTAGATAATTTAACTTGTGTCGAAGATGTTTACAAGTTCCCAAAATTTGTGTATAATATTACAACTGGCAACATTGAAGTATACCTATGTATAATCAAAATTGGTGTCTCGAATAATGGACCGTGATTTCGACACTTGTTCTTGAAAGGCGTGAAGCACTTTGCGTCTTGTTGGATAGTTTGATGATAATATCAAATTGATTGTTCCCTGCCCCAATCAAGGAGAGGTTGGGCAATTAGTGATTCGAACCAGTCCAGCATACGGCGGCAGGTCCCGACTCTGCAATGTTTCTTTGATCTTTGCAAAGTCTTGGAAAAGGAGGACTGTCGTTTTTCCTTTGTGCTATACTTACTCACAGTGGGCGTTGAGCTGTCGGCCGTGATGTCGTTGTTGGCTTGGAAGGGCCGTGCAGTGTCCCGTGGCGTGGCTGCGGGCTAGTATCAAGGACGCAATTCTGTTTCGAGGTGTGGGGGTATTGATACAGACAACGAGACGCCCGTGATGAAGAATACAAGACGGACGACAGAAAAGAGAGGACCCATGATAAGTGAAGAGATACAAGTATGAACCCTGTGTCCTCTGGCCCAGAATCGCGTGTCAGTGCGATTCACTGTTCCTTTGAACGAGAAGGGGGCCGGGCTCGACTAATCTTGAGCCCAAGTGACCAGGGCCACGTTGCCGGTATTACCACGTGGCAGCCTCAAGGGACCTTCCTTCCATTATTATGCTACATTTAGATGCTTTGGCATTTTTTTTTTTTCCTTTCGCAGACAATTCGTTGGGAAACCCCGTATAAGCATGTGTTTCTCGCCAGTGCTGTCGATATTCTCAGGTATGGTTGTATATGTAACTTGCCAATGCCATTTGGCGAGTGTGGGTTTGAGGCGGCCAGGGGTCTACAGTAACCAGACGACATACCCCTGCCGACCCCGATTGTCCAGGCCATCGAAACTGGAGACTGACATACTGTAGCAGTGTCAACTCAAAATATACACAATTTGAAATTTCGAAAAGCGGTCTATATATGTATCGAGTACTATGGTGCTAACGTAGAGAAATTGGTTGTCTGTGTAAGTAGCGGGTTCGAAATCCTTCTTCGATTCCGCGTTTCTTTTGTTCGGTTTCTTTTTTTAAGCCGGACGGATGGATGAGTGAGTGAATGATCAAATGAAAGGAAGAAAAAAAAAAAGGGTTGAACATTACTTTTACTTGTTTGGTTTTGACATTTCCCTCTTTCCCTTTTCTTCCCCCTTGGTTGCTTTACTCCTGTTTCTTTTCTCTCTATGCCTCACTCTCTTTGACCTCGTCCCACTGCTTCACTCGTTATTTGACGACGCCACGATGCTGTCGCTCCTCAGGACTCCGCTCTACCCCTTGACAGCGCTTCTATTCGTCGCTTCGATTGCCTGTGCTCGGGACATCAGCGAGATGTCTCTCACAGAATGTGGTGTACGTAAACCTTGACGTGTCTATTCTCGAGCATCTAAACGATATGAAAGTCTGCTTGCATACATGCACTAATTTATTTGTGGGCTTCTGGACTCATTAGATCGAGTGCTACGAGACGACATGTAACTCGACGACAAATCTTGGATGCGTCTGCACGACTGCCGGGTTCAACGCAGTTGGGACTTGTCTTGCGACTGCGTGTGATTCTGCTTCAACATATTATAGTAAGGCACAATCCGATCATCGTTATAGCTTCACTCCAGGAGGTCTTGGGGACTTCGCGTTCCAAGAAAGATTCCTGAGAATCTCTGGGTGCTACCTCGATTTCCTGGACTAACATCAACTCTTCTCTTCGCAGCTAGTTATCGAGTCCTATACCGCGACTGCGATGTGCCGCGCCCTGTGTGGACAGAAGATCCAAACTATTTTGCAGCGGCTATCATTGTCTACATTATCCAGACGGCAGCTTTTGGGCTTCGCGTTGCAACGCGGGTGATGGGGCTGGGAAAATGGGGCTGGGACGATATAACTTGTGTCATAGCCTATGTGAGTCGACTCACACCAAGACGCCATTGAGCTTCGACCTTCTTGTTCGTTTACTTGCCAAAGCATATCCTAACGCATCGGGGGAAAATAGGCCACCCTCGTCGGCCAGCTTGTCATGTGCATCCTCGAAGGCTACTACGGCGACTACGTCAACTACTGGACCCTCGACTTTGATCGATTGCCCTATTTCTGGCGCGTTGACTTTGCCCGCGCCATCATTTACGCCATCGGACTTGGTCTGAGCAAAATGTCCATCCTCTTCCTCTACCAGCGCATCTTTGAAGGCGCCCGACTGCGTAGAGTGCTGCTCGCCTCGCACATCTTCAACGCTCTCCTCATCTTGTCGTATTTAATCTCGGCTTTTTTTGTGGCGCAGCCTTTGAACTGCAACTGGGAGCTCAACCAGCCGCTGGATTGCACGTATAATGATGTGTGGGACGGCAGCGGGGCGTATCCGGCATTGAATGCCGCTTTTGATATCTGGCTCGTGCTGATTCCTGCCGTGATAGTGAGTCGGCTGCAGATGAAGACGGAGCGCAAGGTGAATGTGATTGCGGTATTTGCCACGGGTATCCTGACGAGTTTGGTGGCCGTGTTGCGATTCGCGATATATCGGGTGCAGGGACTTGTGAGTGGTATGTCTTGTCTCTTTTTTTGGTATTGTCTTTGATTGATTCAAATTCGGATGATCCCAGGAGGCTGAGTCTTCTTATTTTCCTGCTTTCCTTCCTTGTCCTCGACGGAGAAGAAAGGAAACGCCGAGTGGGCTCAAGTGGACTAATCTCGAGATTCAAACATCAGAGCTCTCCGATGCAACTTACCAGCACGTCATCATCGCAAACTACTACGCCTATTACGCCGAGCTGACCTGTTGCTTCGTCATTGCCTGCCTGCCTGCCATCCGCCAGCTCGTTGGCAAAAAGATTTGGCCGCTGTTTAAAACACAAGTGCTCAGTCGCTTGCCCTCGTCCTCTATTCTCTGGTGCTGGTCTTGGTCCCGCTCATTTCGTAATCGTGGTAAGCCTGAACGCGCGATTGGTAGTGATGAACAGGGAACTGGAAGCGATGGCGGAGAGAAAGGCATCATGAAACTCAACGGCAGAGGCAAGAAAGGCAGGTTCTCGTTGACACTGCCGTCGACAATGGCGTCAAGTGGGGTATTCTCAGGAACCACAACCGCGACCACGGCTACAGCAAGGGGAACTATTGTGGAAAGCGAAAGTTATGTCTACAATAACTTCGACGACTATAAGAACAGCAGAATTTACAACAAGAACAATGCCGGTGCAGACAAGGGCACGGTAATGACGCCCTCGGAGACAATTGTGGAGTTGCCGGCTATATTGAGTCCGAAGCCACACGAGTTAAATTGCTCGCAGCATTCGACGAGTGGTCAGCAGTATGAGGCTTCATGGGAGACGAGAGCCTCGTCAACTAGGACGATACGTGTGCGTGCGCCGTAGTGGAGGAAAAAAGATTGGGATGGGAAACGCAGGCGGAACCGGGTGCGTGAACTACTCGTCTTGTTAGTGTTTCAATGGCTCTCAGACATTATTTGGCAATATTAGAAATTCAAATCAGACAAAACAGACCTGTTCAAATACTGTTCCTCACGAAACAGCGTGCCTTTGTGGAATCGGACTCGTTGCTTCCGTAAAGTTCCATCCGTGCTGTTTTGGGAATCTCGGCAAATGAATGCACAACCTTTTGATGGACTGTCTGCGTCTGCACCTGCCACAGGACTGGGACATAGTTTATCAACACAGGACCCTCAAGAAATGGATAAAGCGCGCCCCACAACTTGTCAAGGGAGGGTCGTTGCCGACGACTGGAGTACAAGTGGAGTTCTCGTTGCAAT
Source organism: Coniella lustricola (assembly GCA_003019895.1). NCBI lineage: Eukaryota > Fungi > Ascomycota > Sordariomycetes > Diaporthales > Schizoparmaceae > Coniella > Coniella lustricola. The sequence goes on along the minus strand of KZ678395.1, from coordinate 132,712 downwards.
CAATGCTGGGCAAAACGGAGGGACAAGTTGCCGGGGTTTGGCCGTCAATTGATAGGGCGGTGTTGTGCAGCGCGAGGTTACGTAAGTTGGTGTGTGGTATGCTCAAATGCTCAATGAGACAGACAATGTCGTGGAGTGGTTGTTGACTCTTGTCTCTAGATGTCTCGAATCCAATGTTGGAAAGCACAACGTCAACCGACGTCGCTCTGAACTCCGAGATAACTTTTGTGGGGCCGTGTCAGGCCGACACCCGGAGCGGCAGGGGTCGACCCGTGACAAGGAAGTGGGCTCGATATCCTCACTGCGGCTTTTGACGGTTACGGACGGCCCGGTCCCAAGGTGGTTGTGAATCTGGGGACCTCATATCATTGCAGCAACAACACATTTTTCCAAGCTGAGACGCATGATTGGGTTATTGCCGTTCCCAACTACTTGCGATGGCAATAACTAGCGCAATAACGATGGTGGAATTTTTTCAGCGCGGCTGTCGAGGGCTTATAAACCATGATATCAGGTTTTTCGAGGGATTGAACAACACCGGATCGCTCAAACGGACAGAGGACTCCGTTGGAACTACTTCCATGAAGCTCATCATCTTTGCCCTTGCCTTTCTCTCGGTTCTTGTAGAACGACTACGGTCGTCTCGCGCCTTGTATAACCTGTCAGCTTGTCTCGAGGATCGAGATTACATCATCTGGATATGTCTAGTGACATGTCAGACCTATAACCCGTGCCACGCAATCTCGAGGACTGCAGCACAGGACAAGAGGTTGGAAAAGAGGCAAGAATTGGGGATGCGAGACCACCCGTCGAAGGCAAAAGAGTTCATCAGCAAGTACAGCTCCATCTTCAAGTACATCGTTCAACTTGAATAGTCCTGTATGACTGGAACTCTTCTCCCTATGTACAAGTCGTCTTGTAGAGATTGTACATCAATCTGCATCCCTGCCAATCTACTTACACGATAAGCCACTTCCGAAACTAGGAGCTCTAAACCCGACTGATATACATCTTCTCTGTAGTGTGTCTGTACGCATATGCGCGCAAACCCATCGACACACACAACCGTCACCGGCGCAGCTGTCCAAGCGCTAGAAGCTCGTACCCACCGACCACAAAGAAACGAAATGGGTTGCCAGTGTCTGTTGCAGCAAGCAGATCCCCTGTAACACCATGTCCCCCATTCCAATTGGCCAATGAGTCACTTGATGAGTCCCTCTACTCAACTCCTGTTAGTTTGGGGAAAGACCCGTAATGACATCCCTGGGCCTGGACCGGCTCTTTATCAGTAAGTACCTACCCACTGGGTGCCCAGGTGGATAGAGATATCTGTAAGTCCAGGTAAGACTCGGATACAAGTCGTTCCTTCTGGCTCTTTTTGTTTTATATTTAAGCAAGCCGGTGCCACTTGATCAAGAACATTCTTCTTCCGAGAATCTCCTCTTCATCCTGCCCTCTTCTCGCTCTTGCTCCCTCCCACTCAGAGACCTCCAGACTTCGTCATAGGACTCATCTTGAACAAGACTGACACATTCTACACCACAAAACATCCCGAACCCGCTTTCTGTCGAAAGCGATTGTCTTCACAATGGCTCCAGGAGCGATCTCTCTCCCGCCCTCCGCCAACGGCACCGACGGCACCAACGGCACCAAAGAAATCATCAACGGGACCAACCTCCCAACCAAGACCCAAAATGGCCTCCCCATTCCCGCAGGACTCGACGCTTCCAAGCTTATCATCACCAAGTCCCCTTCTCCACGTGCTGTCCCAGACGCAGCAAGCGCCTTCGCCACAGAGGACACCATCTGCACCGACCACATGATCACCTGCGCCTGGGACCGCACAAGAGGCTGGTCCGCGCCCGAACTTAAGCCCTTCGGACCGTTTTCCCTTATGCCCACCGCCTCCGTCCTACACTACGCAACAGAGTGCTTTGAGGGCCTCAAAGTCTACCGCGGCTTCGATGGCAGGCTCCGCCTCTTCCGTCCAGACTGCAACACTCGCCGGTTTTTACGCTCCGCCGCCCGCGTATCTCTGCCAGCGTTTGACCCAGACGAGCTGGAGAAGCTCCTCGTTGCGCTCGTTGCGTTTGACGGGCCCAAGTGGCTGCCCCGCGATGAGCCCGGCGCCTTTTTGTACCTTCGCCCGGCCCTTATCGGCACTCAGTCCACGCTGGGCGTATGTACGCCTACCAAGGCACTGCTATTTGTAACGCTTAGTTATATGAAGAAAATGGATTCGCCAGGTGGGTTGAAGTTGTGCACGAGCCCGGAGGATACAGTACGTGCTTGGGCTGGCGGATTTGGTCATGCAAAGCTTGGAGCGAACTATGGGCCGAGCTTAGTGGCCGCGCAGGCGGCGCGGGACAAAGGTTATGATCAGATTCTTTGGCTGTACGGTCCAGAGGGCTACTGCACTGAGGCTGGAGCTTCCAACTTCATGGTTGTGTGGACGGATAAGGAAAGCGGGAAGACGCAGATTGTGACGGCTCCGCTTGACGACAGTATTATTCTGGACGGCATCACGAGAAGGAGTCTGCTGCAGCTTGCGCGGGACAGACTAGGAGATGAAGTAGAGGTTGTGGAAAAGAAATATACAATGAATGAGGTCATTGAAGCGCAGCGCGAGGGAAGACTGCGCGAGACGTTCGCCGTCGGCACCGCGGTAAGTCACCAATCTTGCGAGCCATCATGGCAGAACGATTTGCTTATGCTTACCTTTTCTTATTGTAGTATTTTGTGACGCCCGTCTCCGTTGTGCATCACCGGGGTATAGACATCCACATCGACATTGGCGACGGTTACGGTGGCAAGTATGCACTGTTATTCACTCAATGGCTGAAGGATATCATGTATGGGGGCGAAGATCATCCTTGGGGCTTGGTGGTGCCAGAGGAAGCATAAGTGAAACATGAGATCTGTTTTGAATAGGATGACCGCTAGAACGGCTATTTCCAACCTGCGAGCGTGTTTGCAGAAGAGGAGGGGGACAAAAAAAGGATTTTTTAAGAAAAGCAATGAGCAAGCGACAAATTTCTGCCATATAAATTAGCCATCATATGATAGTATTTTTGAGAAGAGGTGATTGACAACAGCCTCGTCATAGAGAATTCGTACCGTACTGCTCTTTAAGACCACTCCAGATTGCCCGGAACATATCATCGTCTGATAACACTCGCCGTCAAACAGTTATCACACAATGCTTCCCATCCATGTAGCGGCCTCTTCTGTCCCTGGAAACGAAGCGAAATAGGCGTTTGAAGTCGACCCCCTAGTCTTCCAATAAATAACGTTGTAGCAATGCTGACATGATGCCGTGAATCTTCTTGCTGTAGTTCTATGATCCAAACAGGGCAAGTCAGTAATTAGCATTAGGAGAGATCTTGTTGCTCGCAGGCTACCTTTTCAGACACGCGCGCGTCCTCATGAGCACGATGAAGTATATCTTCCAGCTCACTTGACAATGTCTCCATCTCCGCAGCAAGAGATGTGTTCAGTGCTTTGCTTGCTTCTGTCTCATCATTGCTTGTGTCTCCCTGGCCATGGTATTCTTCCATGACGATCTTGTCGACTTCTTTCTGCGACGCTTCCCACTGAGACCACAGTGCCGCCAGCTCCGCCTCCGCGGTGTGTAGTCGATTCTTGAAGGATGCGACGTGTTCACCAATTTGAATCTCGACTCCTTGCTCATCGCCAACAAAGGTCGCGGACAGAGGCTTGGCAAATCTCTTGTGATTGGTGCTCACTGAGTTGAGAAACTGCTCGTTTCGGGCGGTGGCTTGAACAAGCTCTTTTTGTAGATTAATGTGGATGTCCACCAACGCACTTGCAGCAGAGTGGTAGAGGTTATTGCTTTCCGTGACGACGTGGTCTGTATGCTGTTAGCTACCTGAAGGGCAAGGAAGGGAATCATCTGTGACTTGACCTATGCTCACCGAGGAGCTCTTGTACCAGAGGAGGGGGCGTGTCTTGAAGCGCAACATGCGGCGGTTGGTGCTGCTGCTCCTCTTTAAGCCGCCACTGGCGATATTCGTGCTCGTACCCCCGAGCCACACGAGGCACCGAGGCTTTCTGGGCCTGGATCTGGTTGTGTAAGGTGTACGGTCTCGCGAAGAACGCCTCAGTGGGACTCATGGTTTCATCATCCTTAGAATTGCACCCAGACTCAATCTTGTCAGCGTCTATCTTGTCCAGTGAAGCGTTCTTGATTCGATTGAGGAATTTTAAGGAGCCAAGCTGGCGTTGTTGCGGGTTTGGCTGGTGGCTTTCCGAGCCTGACGCTGTTCGACTCGGACGCATGTTGACAAGCCCTGGCTGTTGAGACGTTCAGTTTTCTGCAAATCTAATGCAGAGGGTGTGAGGAAATGTCATGAAAATCCAAATGTGCGCCAGACAAATAGCTGGCTTTGCACATCACATGAGCCAGAGAGCTCGCTGTTCGCGAGGGGAAGGCACGGTTGTGCGCTGGTGTGTGATCAGGCATCTGCTCTCGCTGGCTCGAGCCTATCAAAAAGCATCCAAGATACCTCAGATGGGATGATCGATTGTCCATGGTAAAGTGCGCGCTCATCTCGATAGAGAGGGACCAGATGCCAGTATGTACTTCCAGACTCCCGTCAGTTCCGTGACCAGCCACATCAATGTGGTGTTCTTGTGGCTAAGAAGCATTCTTATCGCACGCAACTCCTCCTTCGGGTACCAAACGTGCGTACCTTCCTAGTTTGGTGACATACAAATATTCGGGATGGCCACCCAGACACGCTTTGGTTGTTTCTGCTGTGCAAATTGAACTCTACGTTGCCGCTTTGATGGTCAGGCACGGTCTCAAGCCCAAGATGAACAGCTGCGGCTCATGTCGATCACATCAAAGTCGAACCAGAGTTGACTTAAAGCCAAGGAATCTAATTGTTGCCGTTTGGGAATCTCGCATGCAAGCATCCTGGGCAGCACGCGCGGACAGACGGCTATCTTCATTTCATCTGGTGCGACACCTGAGTCGGTAGCGATTAACAACCAGAACGGGAGCCACAAGCACAAGGGCTACATCAAAGCTTCTCCACCCTAGCGGCAGGCCACCTTTTCCCCCGCACAATGGCATTGCGAGAGCACCTCATTTTTGAAATGCCATAACGGCATATTTGAAAGTGCCGTGTGTGTAGCCTCTCCTCATGGCTCGGAAAGCCTGCAGAAAAGCAATTCCGTCTCGGCCTTGACTAAAGGCAAACGCCCACAATGACGGGCTTTGAACAAGCGACCATGAGATATCCCTACAAAGGCACGCGGAACGCCCAGTGTCAGCTACTGTCAATAGTCCCGTGATGATTTGCGTGATGATTTTGTTGAGAGGAAGATTACCATGTTGCTTTGACGTCCATGGATATATCTGTGGGGCCTCCTGAGATAGGCAGGCCAGCTTCTTTGGCCAGGCTCACATAGTCGGCCTGTGTGCACAGCGGCGGTAGAAGCATACCGTCTATGGTACAAGACTGTAAATCAGCTTGGAATTTTCAAATTGAGCCTCCGAGTTTTGACCGGGGCCTATAGCGGCGTCCGTCGGCCGGGAGACCGGCGCGTAGGTGCGGCCTGGAATCGGCAGCACCAGAGATCCACAGCACGGAGGGGCCGGCATTTGCGGTGGCTGTGCAATGAGGGACTCCACTCACCTTCAATGGGCTTGATATCCTCGGCAAACTGCTTCTCGTCTAAGCCCTCGGCCTTGAACCAGTCTGCTAGCGCAAGTTTGCCTCCGGACTTGAGCACCTTGCGCACGTTTGCAAAGAACAAGGCCTTATTGGGAAAATGGCTCAGAGCTTCGCAGATCCAGACAGTGTCAAAGGACTCAGACTGAGACGCAAAGACATTGCCCATCTTCTCGGCGTCCAGCTCCAGAAACTTGACCTTTCCTTTGCCAATGTGGAGGAAGCCATCGGCGTCGGGTTCCTGGCCTGTCATGCTCTTGTCGTCCTTGGCGGCCTCCTCTTTGGTCAGCCGAACAGCCATCTCGACCTGGGTGGTCGAGATCGTGATGCCCGTTACCGTGCAGCCCAACACGGACGCCAGGTACCTCGAAGTGCCGCCAATGCCGCATCCTACATCCAGGACCTTGGCCCCCTTTTCGGCCTGGGACGTTTCCAGCAAAAGATTGATCAGGTTAATCTGCGCCTGCTCCTTGGTCTCACTGGCTTTGGATTCGGGCGTGGGCCAGTAGCCGTGGTGGATGTGCGTTCCCCTGTGGTGCGCCGCAGAGGATGAATCAGATCAGCATTGCACATTCCGGCGGCGCTCCATCAAGATTCAGACTCGCGACTCAAGACTAGCACAGTTCGACCAGAGCAGAGACAGGTCCAGGTCAGGTCCAGGTCAGGTCCAGGTCAGGTCCAACGGGCAAGTGGGAGCGTGCAGCAGGCCAACATACCATAGATTCAGATAATACTCGCTGGCCAGGTCGTAGTGTGTCTTGATTCTGTCCTTGAGCGCCTGCACGGTGTCATGGGCCAGCCCAAGAGGCGTGTCATATTGCTTGCTCAGCTCGGTGTCTTCTGTTGTTGCGGAGGCGGCCATTGTGGCTCTTTGCTGCGTTAAGATTGCTATTGGGGGGTTAGTGTTGTCGACTTTGATCGTGGTGCCTTGCTTGAAGAGTGCGGTAGGCTGGCTGCAGCTGCTACAGTTCAGCAGTTGCGAGGCACCGCGGCTAGGATTGCGTCATTGATACGCTCGTGTAACGGACAGACCTCTGTCGATTTTGTACATGGTGTGGCCGTCATTTCCCGTTGCATCTTGACGGCCAGAAGAGCAGAGCTTCCCATGGGGGTGCGAAAGGAGCTGTGCTGTCTCGTCTTGAGCGCCACATCTCAACTCTGCACCCGAAATGGTCCTGGGATGTCCAAGGATGGGTTGAGACCACTGGCTGGTAAAGGCCGACAAGCAACTAACCCGTGGGGAACACAAGTCCGTGTCGACCACCCAAATGTCCCACGGCGCCAGAAAAGCAGACCGTGGCTGTGATTCGAGACACAGGCCGCTGTTGGGAGAGAACAGCGACACTGGCAAGCCACGATGAGCAGCAGAGGAAATGCGATTCTGGAGTGCTTCACCCATCCACCAAAAAGCCCGTATACTGCGGCACGGTAGCACTGTGGCACCGACTAGCGACAGACCGACTTGCGACGGAACGACTTGGCGGCAGAGAACACTTCTTTGCTCTCCTGTCGCATTTTGTTGAGCAGGCTGCCTCAGTTGGCCGCGCACCAAAGATGAGTCGTCCGCTGCTGCAGGCCTGCTTACACGCGGCCAGCTCTGTTGGGGATTGCCTCATTTTTTGCTTTTTACCCACCTGTCTGGCCGTCTGGCCGAGTCTGGGCTATTCTCCTCTTGCTGCACGCAGCCATGCACAGTCTCCTGCAACCTGGAGTAACGGCTGCCCTAGTCGGAGGCGGGCAGACGGGCTAGCGGGCTTGGAGAGGGGAATATGCAGTAGTTGGAATGCAGCAGCACGATTGGGCAGCACAGAGCCAGGCCAAGACCAGGGGAGCGCCTCCCTGGAGCTTTTCCTGACCAGGACTGCCATGCCAGGCCTTGCGTCATAAGCCCCAGTAGCGCCTTTTTGCGAGACTCGATCCGGTGGGTTTCTTTCATGCAGACACTCAACTCTGGACTACTGGCATGAGGGACGCTTGCGCCAGTTATATAACATGGCACATCACCGACACGCATGGTGCAAAGACTGCCAACGACGTGCTTGGCAAGACAGTTTATCTACAACGGGCCTGAAGCCAAAGAGACAACACATATCAGTCCTTTTCCACGGTAGGAAGGCCAAAAGGGTTGCAAGACTGATAGACGCGAGACTCGACGTGCTGCCTTCTCGTGCGTTGAGCATTTTGCCACAGCAATAGATGATCTTGGAAAACTACCACTGGCCCGGTTGTGGCGTACAAGGGCACTGATCTTGTGGTCTCAAGTCGTAAGTCGTGGACCGCAGCAGAGGCATTTTCATTTAATTGCGGCTGATCCGGCCGCAGAAGTTTGTTCGCCGCATTGCATGTTTGGCATTTTTGCAGACTAATTATATATGGCATCCTGCTGTCCCAGAGCTTTGGACGGCGCTTGCTCCCACAAAGCCTCTTCCAGGACTGTGTTGAAGAGAGGTCAAGAGCCAGCTACAGGAACGCAGAAGGCCTTCCCCCTCAACTGACCAAACTGAGGCGGACCATACAGAACCCAGGGCCTCCCTCCATGGCTTGCTGCGAGCGTGGAACTAGCATCTGCACAACTTCCTATTCTTCCGACCTGTTATAAACTTCACCGTCAAAAGCCCCGGCTCTTGACTACCTCTAGCAGCTTGGTGACGGCTGCCCATCTGAGCAATCGCCCGAGCGATCCCTCCACGCGGGCGCAGCAAACCAGATTATAAACGGGCTATTCTGACCATTCTGACCGCCAGGACCACAGAGAGGTTCATGTTATATTACTCGGCTTCTTTCCACGCCTAGTCTTTTGTCTGTCTGTCTGTCTGTCAAACTGGCCATTGATCAAATATCCAATATCCCGGCTCATGACACGGCTTGCAACGTCTTGTTGGACACTTGCACAGCTCAGCTCATCACAACGTTAACCGTTTCCGGCAATCTGGTATCTAGGGCTTGACCTGCTTCTCGCTTACCGATTTCTCGGACCCGGCAACCTTACAAAAGCGTTACGAGGCCTTCGATACACTCAAGGCCTGCAACAGCGACTCGACAGAGCTTCGATCTCAAGTCAGAAACGCAAAGCCAGGGTCGAAGCCTGGTCAGTGGGGATTGAAGCGGTTCCATATTTGACCCAACAGCCGCCCTTCTCCCAGCCAATACAGTACCTTGGACCTCCTTGTATCCCCAGGCCCACATCCTCGCTCTTCTCAACCGCCGGAGCTAAACCGAAACCCCAGTTGGCTCCACTACTTTCGCTTGTGCCCAAGGTGAGCAAATAGTCCTCTATTCACCAGTCATTTTATTGCGGCGAAGTCCCCTGAGACGTCCCCAAGTGTTGGGCGCGGAAAAGGACTACGCAGCCATGGCAGTCTGTCGTACGAGCAATACCCGCAAAGTCTGCGTGCCACGTCTTTGGACAACGTATTGCGGCTCACAAAGGCCGGGCTGGCTTTGGCACGGGCTTTGTCCATGTCCAAAGGACTGAGTATGTGAAGCAACTCGCAGACTGGACATGGTGGCAGAGTGGGTTCGGCAGTGCATCCGAGCATTTCTGGATGAGAAACCTCGTCTGCGGCCAAACTCATAATACCCTCGTCCCGTCCGCTCTGCCTGCAAATTTCTGTTGATCTCTCAGGCAAGCCTCCAAAGTCCCTCATTGTTTGTGTCTGGTACACTCCTGGTGTCATATCCTTGCATGTCCTTCCGGCCTTTGACCCTGAGACTCTCACTTGACTGCGGCCGCCATCCTCATCTTACCGTGTCAGCACAAACGAAGAATCCGCACGGTTCCCCTAGTCTTTTTTGTCCCTTGGTTTATTGTCCTTGGAGGTCATTTGACCTGATTCTTTTAATTCCCTTTCCCTGCTATCCTAGCGTGGTGGCTCCATCCGCAATCTGAGCCACCACCGATCGCTTTCCCCCATCACTGCGTGCTCCACAAGGAACCCAGTCGAGCGTCGTCTCGCATCTTCTGTGGAGGACCAGACAGCATCCATTCTTTCGATTCGTCTACCACACCAACCACACCAGAGTGTTGGCAAGACAAAGGACTAAACAGTCATGTTCTCGATACGCAGAAGCCGCGGCCGCCGTGGCCCAGAAAGTTGGACTTCACTCGACATCAGTAGCGTCGACACCATGTCTATTGCAAGCAGCGACGGATCATCGGCGTCGTCCAGGACTCGCAGCCGGGACACGGGGTTCCCAGAATCGTTCTGCGGCAGTAAGTTCAACAGAAACGAATATGGTGATGGCACAGCCAAATCAGCTAACATGTCCCATAGACCGAAACACCAGCCTTCCTCACCCAGATGCAGACACATCTGGCAACGCCTGCATCACCCAAGAAGACATATCAGTATCCCGCGTCATGTCTCGTCAAAGGCACTCATTTCTCAACAAATACAACAAGCGTACCATTTCTCATGGATACATCACGCCCGAGACGGAGCAAATGTCCAGAACCGCCGCCGCCGTCGCCCATCTGGACTCGGACATGTCAGCCAGTGACGAAAAGTTGCCGACCATGAACAGAGCGCCAGAGCTGGAACAGCAGAGATGCAGACCGACATCCGGTGGCGCTCAAAGTTATAGCTCGACCTCGACGGCAGACAACGAGGATGCAGCACCCCAGCCGACCCGTCACGACCGTCCATCTCGCGACAATGGTGCCGAGACACAATCGAGGTCGGACAGAAGAAAGCGCATCTTTGGGAAGTTTGGTATTCACAGACACCACGACCATTAAAAGTTATGGTTGTAATCGTCATGGACCGACCTGGGTAGCAACTGCAGCATTCAGACTGATATACTGTGGCAACCGTCTAGAGTTCCAGTCTCTTTTGACTCCTTTGGCACTGTTTTTTTCTTTTGTATTCTACCGATGGAGATAGTTTGGGAAAGTTCGATTTTCAGGGCAGCACAGCGAGCCCTTTTTTGAGGCCCACCTACCAAGAGCACGGTCTCTGGGATATTTTTGGAAGCACGGAGTTGGTACGGATTTGATTTTTCTTTTTTTTCCTTTGTTTGTCCGTCCCCTTTGTCGGGGATGATGGAAACCGGATCGGTTGAGATTTGTTCACGATGGCACGAAAACAATTCTCTTTTGTGCAACGTCTGAAAGGACGGGGATGAGGGCGAGGAAGACTATTGTTCCCAGTGAACTCGTGCCATGGTGGGCCACACTATGCAATAGCATACTTCTCCTACTAAAAAAAAAAACAGAAGAAATACAGTGGCAGTATCCCCTTGAGAAGGTTTCCATCTATAAACCATGCTGCTTTATGGCGGCGATTTCTCTTAATTACACAAGCAAGTCAATTTTGAAACCGCAAATGGGTCTCGCGATCGTGCTTTTCGAGATTATGAACATTGGTTCTTGAATGTTGAATCTTGATTTTGTGTACTGTTTCAACGAGGTCCTTGTTTTATTTGACAGTCTCTGAGATGAGAATTAGATGTCCACGCTGATGATATTCTTGACTTGGCTGATCATGCGTTTCCATACTGTCTTCTGCAGATATATTGATTGCAAATGATAACATCATCCTCCCCACTTGGTTCGACATTTTCTGGGAATGAATCCGGCCAGCCTGCTAGCAATATGCGCGGCTGGAATAGTGATATTGCTCGTCCTGTATTCTGGAAACGTAATGTGTGCCACTAACAACATTCTCTATTCATTTTCTCTCCTTTCTTGTTTCTCCGACTCTTCAGCTTCCCCGGTAGGTAGAGTAGCTGTACGGCGCCAACAACAGCGGCACATGGTAATGCTGTCCCTGGCGGACCTCAAACACCACGGCGACCTCTGGGAAGAATGTGTCTTTGCCCTGCGCCGCAAAATAAGCGCCCGTGTCAAAGCGCAGCGTCCAGCGACTCGTCGGACCCTTGATCAGCCCTTGACTGGTATCGCCACCCTCGTCACCGCTGCTTCCACCTCCGAGAACGTCCTCAAGAGTATGCACGGGGACGTCGCCAGGGTTATTGGGCGAGGCGTAGGGCAGCCAAGAGCGGATACGGCCATCTTCGTCGGTGCGAGACTCGAAGAGGTAAGGGGTGGCGGTTGCGCGTTTGGAGAAGGAGGATGATGTACTGGTGGATGCCGGGGCGGTCAGATCGCCGGAGAAGGAGGAGGTGAGCGGTGGGCTGGCGAGGGGGTCGGATGCTGTTGCGGGTGCGGCTGTAGCGGTGGCGGAGGAGAGAGTTGTGGAGGGGTTGTTGGCGGGTGTGTGTTCGAGGCGGACGCGGACGTGGCGAGCTGGTTGGCCGAGGGTTGTGTCGAGGATGTGGCACGTTATGGGGTCGCGGGCGGTGGCCATTGTGGCTGTTGTTGTTTAGGCTTTGGCTCTGGCTTTGGCTGTGGTGTTTTGTTTGGATGTGGATGTTGATGGGATCGTTGGTGTTGGTGGGAATGAATGGCCTTGATGATTTGATGGAACAGAACAGAGTCAGAGCAATTCGATCCTCTAGATGTCTTGTTGCGTTTCTGTTTATGTCGTATGGAACAACAATGGAGGAAATGGTTGGTTCGAACACAGCTTTTCGATGTGTTGCATTTATAGCAAGCTGGGGTAGAAAGAAAGAAGGGTTGGCTTTACAGCTTCTGGCGTTGTCAGAGCCTCAGGAGGGGGACTCCGGCGGGTGCCGCCGTGTGTTTGGTGGAGGAGCCCCCGCTGTTGTACTTGCTGACGTGCTGGCTGGGTCACTTTGCCCAGTTGTGTCTTGTACTGTCAAACACCGACGGGTTCAATGCGAAGCACAGCACTTGTCATATGGGGGGGTGTGTAAGGGCGCTAGCCATTGATGTTGGCATGTAAGGTGTTTGCATAGATCCAAAATAGATTCCGGGCGTCTCAAGACCCCGAATAAGTTCCCCTGGAATGGTCGAGCAACCGCATATATCAGGTACGTAGGTACATTCCCAGCGCTTGCCAGGTCGTCGGCCAGCTGTCGGTGCCGAGTCCGGCAAAGTCCCTTGCCCCGCATCCTCCACGCCTCGTGCTCCGCAAATCAGGCATGTACCCAGGTACCCCAGCAGTGACGCTTCCCTGGCTCCTTTTGACACCAGCTGCACTCGTGCGCTAAAGTCGCGATTCCAACAGTTTCCACCTTGCACCATCAGCCTTAGCAGTCACCACCTCTTGCTTCTCCTTTCGCGCAGCCACGAGTCTGGCGATACTGGCGATACTCTTTCGTACTACCACTTTTCAACGTCCCTGAGAATTGGCATCTTTCTTTTAGGCGCTGCCCTGTGTAAACCAACCCACCTCAAGCCAGATCGCGAAACCACAACCACACCCCGCCACCATGTCTTCAGCCCTCATCAATGCCGACGACCCAGACTCTCTCGAGCCGACTCTGCAGTCCATACTCGACCAGCGCTCCCTGCGCTGGATCTTTGTTGGCGGCAAGGGTGGTGTCGGCAAGACTACTACCTCGTGCTCACTTGCCATCCAGCTCGCCAAAGTCCGCCGCAGCGTCCTCCTCATCTCCACCGACCCCGCCCACAACCTCAGCGATGCCTTTAGCCAAAAGTTTGGCAAAGAGGCCCGTCTCATTGACGGCTTCGACAACCTGAGCGCCATGGAGATTGACCCCAATGGAAGCATACAAGATCTCCTGGCTGGTCAGGGCGACGACGCTGCCGCTGGCCAGGATGCAATGGGTGGTATGGGTGGCATGATGCAAGATTTGGCTTTTGCGGTGAGTTGCCATGACACTCGGAAAATTGGCCATGGAGATGGAAATGTAGTCACCGAACAAGCAGGGTGCTGATACAAGCTACATCTCCATTCAGATACCCGGTATCGACGAAGCCATGTCCTTTGCCGAAGTCCTCAAGCAAGTCAAGTCGCTCTCCTACGAGACCATCATCTTCGACACCGCACCAACAGGCCACACCCTGCGCTTCCTGCAATTCCCCTCTGTGCTCGAGAAGGCTCTTGCCAAGGTCTCGCAGCTGTCGAGCCAGTACGGCCCCTTGCTCAACGGCTTCCTTGGCAGCCAGGGTGGCGCCTTGCCCAACGGACAGAACCTGGGCGAGATGATGGAGAAGCTCGAGTCGCTGCGCGCCACGATTGGCGAGGTCAATACGCAGTTCAAGGACGAGGCCCTGACGACGTTTGTCTGCGTGTGCATCCCCGAGTTCCTGAGTTTGTACGAGACGGAGCGCATGATTCAGGAGTTGGCCAGTTATGGCATCGACACGCACAGCATTGTCGTCAACCAGCTGCTATTCCCCAAGGCGGGCAGCGAGTGTGAGCAGTGCAATGCGCGCCGCAAGATGCAGAAGAAGTACTTGGACCAGATCGAAGAGTTGTATGATGAGTTTAACGTTGTCAAGATGCCGTTGCTGGTGGAGGAGGTGCGTGGGAAGGAGAAGCTGGAGAAGTTTAGTGAGATGCTTGTCAAGCCATATGTGCCGCCGTCCTAGGCTGTGGTGTTTAAGGGGTGTCATCTAGCTCTGCTTCTTGAACAAAAGCCAACCAAATTCGAAAGGCCGTCCTTCCGAGGGGAGGATTATGTGGGTGACTATACAAGACAGGAACAAGGCAATAGCTACGAGCGGCTTGAGGGACTTCACAGCACATATGCAAGTTATAGATACAATCAACAATTTCCAAATCACAATAATAATACCAAGTTCTGACATGGGTTCATCATGGAAACGAATTCTCCTGCGTGATCCGAAGCATAGACCTATTTATAATGAACGAATTTGTGCATGACATTCGCGTTGGATAACACTTCGATCAAGTTGTCAACTGACACTATCATGCTTGTTTTAATTTGCAAGGCACTTGAATCCCTTGGCAACTCGCATGCACTGTGAAACAAGATATGAAATCAAGACAAAAATGATATATGGACTCCTTTCGTCATGCCAAATGGCACAAGATGCGTGACTGAATAACTGACTATGCATCTACGCAGCTCAAGTTAAAAACCCAGAGACCAAACGGAGGAGCTACGATTCAAGTCCCCTCTCTTTCCCAAACTCCAGACGCCTGGGACATTTTCTTGCGATGCGTCTCTTATTTTCGAGGGATATTTTCTCATCACCATGTCTTTTGATCATATATTGACCATGCTCGCCGTAAAGAACAAGAAGAGATGAAAAAAACGCGAAAACCGCCAAGCAGAACACATCCAGACAAGCCAATGAATGGAGAATGATTGTGCCATGCTGATCGATCGCTCGTGTCTGTGCCGTCGCCGATGAACACGCCCATGCCCCAATAATGCCAGGAACGGAGAAATTTTCGTGTGTATGAGCGTAAACGTGTAAATGTATATGCAAGACGCCTGACTCCATAAAAAAAAACGATCGTCAAGTGAGGCCGGTCAAGAAAAGCCGAGATTGAGGTGCTGCAAATGGCCACCCAAACAAGCTGCACCACGCTAAGCTAGGATGTGCCTGTGCTTTGCCGCAAGACGCTCGCTGAGAAGGCATAGCAGACACCCAGAAACAACGAAACACCCAGCGTAGCTTTCAGCTTCAACCGCGTCGATCAGGCGTGTTACGGAACCGAGGCGTGCTAACGTACAACTGACTCTCCTAGAGCTCGCGGTAGTCACTCGGCCGGACCCGTCGTTGCTTGTTTTGATGTCTGTGTGGGTTGACCGGCTTGCGGAAGTAGGCGTCGTCTTCGAGGCCATTGCCTCCTCCGCCCCCGCCATTGGCTGCCATGGTGTTCATCATGTTCATGTTGGGGTTGAGGCTGTTCGCAGCGGCGTTGTTGATGGGATTGGGACTGGGTACGAAGTTATTATTATGGTGGTTGTGGTTGTTGTTGCCGACACCATGACGCGGCCCTGTAGGCGGGCCGCGATTAAAGTTATTGTTGCCATTGCCACCGCCGGTCATTTGCGGGCCGTTAAAGCCGTTCCCGTTCATGGGTCTGTTGTTGTTGTTGGTGTTGTTGTTGTTGTGATGGAAGCCACCGTTCATATTGTTGGGCTGGAAGCCGCCATTCATCATCATGGGGTTCATCATTGGGTTCATGGCCATGGGATTAAAGCCATTCATACCGCCGAAACCGTTCATCATGCCCGGGTTCATGTTCATCATGGGGTTCATCATACCCATGCCCATCGGCATACCCATTCCCATACCCATGCTCATTGGGTTGAAGCCGTTCATGCCGTTCATGTTCATAAAGTCGGGCATCATACCCATTTGCTGTTGTTGTTGTTGCTGCTGTTGCTGGGCTCTTTGCATTGCCTTGGGGGCTTTTGGAGCCTTGGCTACTGGGTTCTCGAGGTCGTCTTCAGCAGGACGTTTTTTAAGGTTATTAGAGTTGGCGTTGAATGGAGGCGTCGCCGCCTCTATTTGCGAAGCGTTGACGGGTGGTCCAGCCTTTTCTGATGGTGCTGTGGCGGGGGAGTTCTTTGAAATAGATGGCGACGGAGACTTGGATACCTCAGTCTTGACCACTCCATCGGCTTGATTATCTCTGGACTCCTCGTTCAGCTCTGAGGTGGGAGCAGTACCATCACCAGCAAGAGCAGCAGAAGGTGACTTTGCATCCTCCGGCGACTCAGACGACTCCTTCTTAGCAGCGTCTCTTTCCTTCAGATACTCATCAATTCTCTGCGAAGCCTCGTCGTCGGGCTTGAGATCGTCAATCAGCACGCCCTCAGTCTGGCACGAAGGACAGACTAGATCCCCTTCGATCAGTGCATTGGTAATGCAGTCGTTGCAGTACGTCTTCGCACAACAGGGTGTCTTCATTGGGTCTATAAACATCTTCTTGTCGAGATCGCACTCAATACCCCTCTCCTGCAGCTCCTTTTCGCCCTGGGCGGCAAGCTTTTTGGCCTCCTCTGAGCTCTGCGCCTTGGCCTTGTACTTGTCCCATGTCTTCTTGTCTGGCTCTGCGACCACAAACTCGCCGTCTGCAGTCACCATGACTCCAGATGGCTTGGTGCCATCCTCGTCGCCGGCTTGCGCGAGGACCGTAGCCTTATCGACGGTCTTGAGGAAGGACTTGGGAATACCCGTGGTACGCTTGATGCGGGGCCGGTCGTTGTATTCCGGGTTGTCGTTGGTAGGGCATTGCTGGATCCAGTGGCCCTTTTCACCGCAGCGATGGCAAACGTAGCCATTGGGCGGTTCGTGGTCGGGCACGTTGGTGGTTTTCTTTTGGCCTGGTCGGAAGACGGGTGTTTGATGGGACATTTCTTCTTGTTGCGTCTTCCACTGTTCGCCTTGTACGGCGAACATGGCCATCATCTTCTCCTCTTCGGTTTGCGCGCTAGCCATCTTTGCGGCAAGATCTGATTGTGACTTGGCCGAGCTTGCCGGCTTGGTCGTTTGTTCTCGCCGAGAATGATTCTTGGCTGTGACGGGCATTCGGCCAGAGACGTAACGAGCAGCACGGCCTGCGCCAGGCCTGACTGCTGGAAGACGCCGAGCGAGCACAGTAGTTGATCGACTGATGACAGACGTATCATCGTCGTATTCTGGAAAGAACACAAAAGGCTGTTAGCTGCGTCTCCCTCGATTAGACTGCAAAAGAAGACCTACCTTCGCTGCCGTCTTCGGTGTACAATGCTAGGTCAAAGTCGGTGCCACTTCTGTCCAGGCCGTTCTTGACTATAATGTCGCGCTTCAACTCGAATACAGAAATACCCGTGCCATCGAATTCTATTCGACGTGGCTCCTTCTGCGACATAAACTTGACGAAAACACAGGACGTCATCTTGTGTGTCGCGCTTGTTCGTTACGTTGAGTGTTTGGTGTCGATTGTATGGGGGCTCCTAAAAAGCTGCGCAAAAGGCAGACTTTTTGATACGAGTGATAGTTGCAGTCAGTGACTGGGAGTGCACAGCACTCGTGACCAGAGACGAGAGGATGCGATCACTAAGGGTTAGTTGTCGAAGCGCAAGAGACGCGTTTGCCTTGGACAGCCCTCATACAACAGGGGTTAACAATTAGAAAGAATAGCAACGGTGTAATGGTATCTTTTGTGTTTCTTCTTTTTGAGGTTTTTTTTTTGTTTGATTGAAAACGTAGACCACGTTTCTGTACCCAGGTTTTTCTTTTCTCGATTGCAATTTTCGTGGTGGAATGTGGAGAGATATATCAATTCTGATTGTACTCGAGAGAACAATAGTGGTTGATTGGGATTTCCAGCAAGACCGCCAGAATAAGGCAAGAAGAGAACGAAAAACAATACACGAGGGCCAACCCAGGCTGTCTATTTTCGCGCAATTCTGAGGGTTCTCGAGAAACGATCAAGAATTCGCTAAACAGCAATAACCCTTCTCAATAATATGCCCCTGCTGCAGTAACCCAATCCAGATTCAGTACCTCCTTCTTATTGCCAGAATCCTCCAGGCGAATTCTCGAGCAGCAAGAAGATGCACCTTTCTTTCTGCCACCAATGTGGACAACCCCAGGGGCAAAACACGTCGGAGCACGGGGCCAAGGAAATGGCAGACTACCTGAGTAGTATAGAGGCGGCGTCGACGGGAAGTCGGCGTAAATGTCGAGACTTCGTGAGCAAAAATGCAGTCAATGTCAAGTGGTGAGTGCTCGCATTTGTGACGATGGCGGTGGTGGTGTTTTTGACGGGCAAAAGCGTGGTAGGGAGAAGAGAAGTGAACAAGAAAGGATCGCGGAAGGGGCGGCGTTGGCTAAGGTCTTGGGAGGGCAGGGGCTGGCTCATTATGCAGGGCTTTCCACAGGCCTGCTGACTATGTCAGCATTGAAGCGAGCAGCGATTAGTCACCCAGGTCATTATCGGTCACAGGGCGCAGACCATGTCTTTAACAAAGCACAGGCCAAGTGACTGGAACCTTCTTTTGGCAAGCTGTTACAATCGGCAGGTACGAGACCCATGGTGTCGAATGAGCTCTCTAGAATACACCTCAGTGCTTATTGGCTGGAGAGCTTGATAACACGAACACTAGACAGCATGATAGGTTGGGATTGTGGAATGAAAGCTAGGCTTGCCACCCTCTAAAAGTGGCAGTAGACGACTTGCGCGCTGCTGCGGGCTTGCGGGCTTGCGCCTGCCTGTCGTGTGACAATTGGCCGCTTTTTGATTGATGCAAGCTGCGGCCCAGGGTTAGGTCAGGGTTGGGCGATTGGTCGGCAGAGGAGTCCAAGCTCCCACGCTACCCCAGATTGTCCTGGCTCGGTGCCCTCCGGGCCATACGCGCACCACCTCTCCATAGTAAACCTCGCCCCCTCGACTGACCTGACGACATTGCCATCGCACTTCATCTCAACCTCCTCCAAGCTGGCAGTCTGCACATTAATTTCGTCTTCAATTGCCTCAACCTTGACCCATCGACCAGCTGCAATCAACCTTCCATGTCTCAAAGAACTCTAATGGACTGAACAAAACAACGTTATCGTCGCAGGAGATTCACGCAAGAATTTGCCTAGTGAAAAGTTTCCGGACATTCGACTTCCTACGACAATCTCGAGCTCTAAACCTCTCCCGCAACCACACCACAGATCCTATACACTTGGTGCTGCGTTCATCGACATCCTCGCTGGACTGACCACTCGCGCCTAAACTTATCTTCGCTTGCTGTCAACCGTCACTGTACAGTCAAGTCTCATCGACCGCCGCCAAAATGGTTCTCACTCACACTCAGAACCACACCTACGCTCATCCCTTTCCGACTGTTACGCTCGCCTACTTCCTGCGGTACTGCTCTCCCCAAATCAACCCGTTCGCTGCCCACGTGCTCAGCACCGACACCATCTCGAGCCATGTGGATCCTGCCACGGGAAGATTACACACCACCCGCATCCACCTCAAGAAATCCCGAATCCCCTCGGCCGTTGTCAAGCTACTTCCAGTCTCGTTGACTGGCGGTGGCGGCGACAAGAAGTCTTATGTTCTCGAGACCAGCATCGTCGACATCAAAGATGGCTGGATGCGCACCGAGAGCCGCAACCTTGATTTTGTGGGCGTCTTATCCGTTGTCGAACAGCAGACTTACACCACACCAACACTGTCAAATGCCAGCTTAAGTAGCACCGACGTCGCTACGACCACCATCTTCAGGTCCAGGGTAGGTGAGAAGCTCAGAGAACGCATTGGCCAGGCGTCGCAGCAAGACAGCGCACAGCAAGGCGGCTGGCTGGGCAAGAGCCTTATTCAGCGCAGCATCGAGTCGATTGCGTCCCGCAAGACCCAGGATCAGCTCGGCAAGAGCCGCGAGGGCATGGGTGTCGTCCTCGAAAGGCTGCGAAACACGGGTGTCAAGGGCATTCTGGAGTTGACCCGCCGGACCAGAGAGGCTGCTCTGGTCGAGGGGCGGACGTTGTGAGCATTTCATCGAAAGGCACGACTTCGAGTACGAGGCTATGTTGGAATGTTTACACAGCGGCAACGAGGAGAAAAATTCCTGGAGCTTCTTTGTATTGTGCTGCTCACTTGGCAAAAGCCCAGCAAGCCTGAATACCCACGCCTTACGGATCGATGCGAATCACGGCTCCCTATTCTTGACGAGACATTTCGTCGCACGCTGTATTATATTCATTTTTAGTCGTTTTCTAGCAAGGCGTTACGATTGGTCCAGCGACTCGGCAACACAAACAGTCAAGTCGACGTCGACGTTGGAAGGCAATGGAAAGCATGATAGCTCCATCAAGGAGAGGCTGAGCGTCACTACTAGCCCCATCCGATTTCTCTATCTTATTTGCGACTCTCCTCTCTGTCTTCTTTTTTTTGTGTGTGTTTTTTTGTGGGTATGTTTATATCATGGCATGGTGGAAAAGGTATTCATGCAGCCATAGTAGGGTTTGCGCGATGCTATACATTCCCGCGCAAGGCGTGGCAGATTGGCAGGATCTCTTTTCTCTTGCTGCAAACAAAGATGAATAGTTCAGGATTCTAGGAAGGAAAATCCAAGGAAGTATACAAGGGTGTTGTGTACTCTTGCTGATTGTGCTCTTCTGAGTTTGTCGTGTCAACGTGATAACATTTGGCCCTCGCACGGCTATGCTTATCAAAGCCTCTCAAAGACAGCATTTAAAGAATCTCTGTCCCGAAGTAGACATTATGACTTTTCTTTCTCATAAACATTTCTTTGGGTATCAGCATTCCGAAATTGCCCATCCAGCATTCCTGCAGACGGTACATGGTCAGCAATCACGCATCGCACGCATATAATTCTCACTTTCTCGGATCGAGCATCTCAAGGTGGTTGGAAAGCAAGATACCATGATTTGAATGCCTGATTTACCCTAAAGATATATACACATCAATCATGGACATTTCCTAAGGAAAATTTCCACTCTCACCAAACAGACTCGCCTGCGGAATAGCCCCGTCCGTGGTAAACGGCACGGTTGAGCTCAGATTCGCAACCCGACCGAGCAACACCTCCAAATGCCGATATGCGGCCGACGGCGCATACTGTGGAATCATGTGGCCTGACAAATCAACTCCGACAAAAGTCAACCCACGCTCCGACACCGTCGACCCAAACACACCCGCGCCGGCAATAGCACCCAGCACGGGGTCATCATGGTATGGAACGTAGAAAGGGTCTGTAGGTGGAGAAGAGAAACCCTGCGCGCCGCCCCAAGTCATGTTTTGAAGCTGCAGAAGGGTTCCGTTGGCGATGAGGATCATGTCCAGCGCGCCGTGGCCGATAATGACGTTGTGGGTGCGCTCGATAACACCGGGGAGAACAGTCACGGCGGATGGCAGCGAGGTATCGTCGCCGTCGACAAAGACATTGATGTCGGAGCACTCTTCCCAGTCAATGTGGGGCGCGTGAATGGCAGTCTGCACATCGGTGCGGTTGAAGTAGATGAAGGCGTCGGCCGGCTCGTAGTAGAAACTCCCTGGGAAACCCAAGACGTCCCAGAGCAAAGGGCACGTAGTGGCGACTTGGTAGATGTCAAAGCACGGGTTGGTCAGCGAAACAGCGTCAAAGACGTCGTTGTAGATGTTGGCGCAGCTTCGGTTGTTGATACCCGGAAGGTCCTCGTAGGACGGCAGGGAGGCTGTTGGAGGGTACGCGAGGTACTTTGCTCGGAAGTCCGCGTAGCCGCAGCTCTCGTCGCGCGCGCGAATGTCGGCGAGAAAGGTGTCGTTGAGCATGAAGAGGCCGCTCCAGGTGTCGACAAAGGGCAGCGTGACGAACTCCGCTTGCAGATCGTCGTAGGCGATGGACGGGTCGTAGATGAGGATACCGTCGAGGTCGTAGTAGGTGGTGTCGTTGGTGTCGAGCATGGCGCTGGCAATGTAGGGCACGTACATGCCTGCGTACGACTCACCGGCAATGTACACCTTGTAGCCTTGCATGCCAAAGGTGTCGACAAAGTTCTTGAACCAGCTCTTGAACTGCGCGGCGACGTCTTCTTCGCTTGTGGCTGTGACGTTGCCTTGCGAGAAGCCGGTGCCGATTGGCTGCTCGACCCAGACGACGTTGGTCAGGTGGTGCCAGCTCCATGTATTCTCGACAGGCTTGAATGTGCCATATTGCCAGACAAAGGGGCCATTTTCTTGGAGGAGACCTTCCAAGGACGAACAGCCAGGCTAGGGTTTGGAAGAAGGTAGATAAGCTTCTGTTCTATACATTTGAGGATTATGCGATGTGACTTACGCCTCCATTGAGCCAGATCAGAATCTCCTTCTCAGCCGATGGGTTTGTCGACGGGAAGAACCAGTAAAACAGAAAATTGCCATCGGCCTCAGTAGTTACTGGAATAGAGCCAGCATAAGACTCGCCAACATCAAAGTCGACGTCAGGAATCGCAGTTCCGTCCACAAGAAACTCTAACGAGAGAGTTATCATCAGCTTGTTGTCTTTTGGTACAAGTCTTGCTGCAATCATCTATACTCACTTGCAGTGGCGTTCGTCAGAAATTGATACTGTGAGGTAGTATTGTCCCGCTTGTACTCGTGATGCTGCTCTCTCTGCTCGTGAGGCACTTTCGCCATCGGAGCACTCCGACCGCCTCGCGACATGCGCTTGTCAAAAGTCCCGACATGGCTTGTCGAGCGGGACGAGGCGCAGGCAGTAGCCGTGAAGGCCAGAGAAAGGAGAAGCTGTGACCAGCGCATCGTGAGCTTGCATGTGTGAGCACTTGAATCTGGTCCAGCGAGAGCAAGAAGGAGAGTCCCTTCAAGTCTGGCCAGACAAGACTAGGATTATATGGACAGCCTTTTGCCATCCTCTCAAGTCATGACGACGTCCCTGGCATGCATTCGACAGGGACGTCTTCCATAGAGTGACGGCCAGGATGCATGAATAGGTTACACTACGCGGGTGTCGACGCAATGGAAGTCCCCTGACAGCTTCCAACATAGCGAATCTACATCAACCAATGATCAGTTCTGAGCGTTGTAGATAAGGAAATAACAATTGATATCCAGAATCGGCAAAATACCCTCGTTCAAAAACAAGGCAGCGCAATCATGCCGAGGCATCAAGATATGCATAGATAATCAGTTCATCATGAATAGTATCGTGTAGTGGTAGCATTGTCTCAGAAAGACAGCCATGCAAATGCGTTATTGTATAAGTATTTATCATGCTGTATATTTCGATGTGATGGCCAAAAACCTTCGAGGCGCTCGATTGTTCTCGAGATGCAGTCATTGCTCAGGCGATCGACCCTTGAACGAACCCCGGCCTGTGGCATCTGTTGGAAGCGGGGCCTCATTTTCTGGCCGTGGCCCATCTGCCCGTTTAGGTAGGTGGTATATCGATTAGGGTCGTCTGGCAAAGCAAAGATGTGCCTGTTTGCCGGCGATCCGTTGATAAACAAATGGTGTGGCAACCAGTCAAGGTAACAATTGCCTTGAGGCAACAACACAAGCTTGTCGATGGTAGCATGGAGAGGAGTGGGAACAGTCCATGGTCAGAGTTGCAATGGCACGGCGACCGGGCCTCTTGTGAGAGGGACTGTTGGATCTTGTTCAACAGCGGGCCGGCACAACCGCTGGCCCGCAGTGCATCGGGAGGCGCCGTCTTGCTCGTCTGATTCCGGAGGCCTAGGTTTGTAGCAGTCTTCGAACGGAGCATCGCGTCTCGCTGTTGCAGCGATTCGACGATAGTAGGCTGGCATACGTACGAGCTCTGTAGACTCATTTCTTACCCTTGTTCTGCTTGTTTGCTGCTGCTGCCAGCACTACCGCTGCCTCTTCTTCCGCAAGAACAGCTTCAATGTCCCTAGCCAGACGCCATTCCTTGACGCTGTCGAGAATCTTATCGAGCATCTCGCCACCTTGTAAGACATTGGCAAGATGATGTGTGTCGACGCCACTCCGGTGGTCTGAGCAACGATCTTGACTGTAGTTGTACGTCCGAATCTTGTCACCTCGAGTGATCTTGTCTTTGGACAGGACACTGTCGCGAAGGTTTTTGGCCTCTTCTTCTCGAGCCTCGCGGCGCGCAATGGCAATTCTGGACCGCATGATCTTCCAGGCGGCATCTCTGTTGGCCTGTTGAGACCGCTGGTCCTGCATACTGACTGTTGTACCAGTCGGTATGTGGGTCAGCCGGATGGCCGATTCGGTCTTGTTGACGTGTTGGCCGCCAGCGCCTCTAGCGCGCATGGTCTCAACCCTGACCTCGCCGGGTTCGATGTAGAAGTCGCTTTCTGGGTTGTTGAAGTCGTTGGAGCCAGAGGCGCCAGTATCTGGGAAGGAGGGCAGCACCCAGACCGCGACGGCACTGGTGTGGGTTCTCCCTTTGCTCTCCGTGACAGGGACTCTCTGGACACGATGGATGCCAGCTTCGTTGCGGAACAGCACGAAAGCCCCGGGAACTAGTACTTCCAAGACAGCCTCCTGCAGCGGCAGCTCGCCGTCCGAGCCCTTGAGGTCACCTGCGCCGTCGGCTGTTTCGTACTTGACTGTCTTTGTGCGGTAGCCCTTGCGCTGGCAGTAGAGCTGATACATCTTGAAAAGACTGTCGGTAAAGAAGCGTCCCTCGACACCACCAGGACCTGGCCGAAACTCAATGATGCAGGGCAGCTCGGCGTAAGGGTCGACGGGGGTTAAGCTGGCCGAGAGCTTGTGTCCCAGTTTTCCAATCTGCTCGTTTGTGGACTGGAGTTCTTCTTCCGCCAGCTGCCGCATTTCTTCATCTTTGGACTGCAGCAGGCCTTGCAGCTCCGAGAGAGAGGCCTGAGCAGTGTCGAAGTCGCGAAGCGCGTCCGCGACGCCGGCTATCTCGCCTGCACGCTTCGCGAGTTTGGTGTCAAAGTCATCGGCCAGTTTCTGGGTGAGGGCATCGTGTTCGGCTGCAATTTTGCGGGCGCGCTCGAGCAGGACCGGAGGTAAGGCATGGTGGACTCCTGTAAAGGCGATGGGCATTAGGTTGTGGTGGTCACGAGGGCGAGGCGCATCGCATGGGCGTACCGGTTGTGACTCTTCTAACAGATTGACGAGGCAGCAAAGGCAAAGACCTCGTCAGACAGCGTCCATACACCCATGATGCCGCCAGCATGGTCAGGCATTCGGTCAAGAGCGTTGAATGATGTGCCGCGGACAAAGCTGGATGTGTTGATGGAACCGCAGCATACTCGATCCAACCTTGTCTGTAAAGTCGTTCTTGCAGACGGGCCCATGCCTGCCGAGACTGGAAGTACGTACCATTACGTCTTCTGGATGCCAAGATGTCAAGGTACGTCGAACTGAATTCTGGACGGATTCAAAATCAAAGTGTTGATGTACAAACCTTCGTGATAGATGAGTCTCTGGCCATGTCTAGGAATGACATTCTGGCTAGCAATTAGGCTTCATCTCTGTACAAGTTGAGTGAACTGTGCTGTGATCAGCTTACCAGGCACTTGTACTCGAAGGAGGCCAAGCATTCACTCATGGACAGATAACACTCATAAGGTGGAATATCGACATGCTGTGGGAATGCAGGGCTCTATCGAAAAGCTATATAGAAGATCATAATCTCAATGGTTCGATCGATGCTGGACTATCACAGAGCTGTCCAAGTGATGTGAACATTACAGTATGAACTCATCTCAGCCCAAACACAAAAGTACGGGTACTAGTACATGCCCCTCATTCAGTGGATTGCAGCGCCTGCTCTCCCCCCACAAAAGAAGCCACGACGTGCTCTGCTGCCCCTCCAAAGTTTTGGGACCCAAACCACTACAGGCCTGACTGTTTGCTACCCAACCGACCCTTGTTGATAGCCTCACACTCTCTCTTTCACTCGCCTTCACTTCGTCTTTTCTTCATTCTCTTGTTTCATTCCACATCAGCTGCTGCTACGAGCCATTCACCTCACGCAGTCCTCCACCATGAGTAGCGTCACGGCTCAGGCTCTCAATGAGTCTCCGGTTCCCAACGAAACCAGCACGGGCAAGCAGACGGTCGATCCTTACAACGTCCAGGGCGAGGTCGACGAGAATGGCAACGTCAAGGCTATTGACTACGACAAGCTGATTGTCGAGTTCGGAACTAAGCGTATTGACCAGGCTCTGCTTGAACGCTTCGAGCGCGTCACTGGCCGGCGCCCACACCGCTTCATGCGCCGCGGCATCGTCTTCAGTCACCGCGACCTCGAGGCCATCCTCGACCGCTACGAGAAGGGCGAGCCCTTCTTCCTCTACACGGGCCGCGGGCCCTCCTCAGACAGCATGCATATTGGGCACACCGTTCCCTTTTCCTTCACAAAATGGCTGTCGGACGTCTTCAACGTGCCGCTCGTCATTATGTTGACTGACGACGAAAAGTTTCTCTTCAATGAGAAGCTGACTCTGGACGACGTGCATGGATTCTCGCGCGGCAACACCAAGGACATCATTTCTTGTGGCTTCGATGTGAAAAAGACTTTCATCTTCAGCGACCTCGAGTACATGGGAGGCGCATTCTACAAGAACGTCTTGCGGGTTGCCAAGCTCATCACTTACAACCAGTCGCGTGCCATCTTTGGATCGGACGGAAGCACAAACGTTGGGCGCATCCATTTCGGCGCCGTCCAAGGATCGACTTCCTTTGCATCCACCTTCCCTCACATCTTTGGCGACGACAGCAAGGTCACTGACCAGATTCCTTGCCTGTAGGTTCTGTTCCTGAACGGCTGTTCAACTTTCCCATGGGTGGTGCAAGATCGCCGCTAACCAAGTCTGATGCAGCATTCCTTGTGCCATTGACCAAGATCCTTACTTCCGCATGACAAGAGATGTTGCCGCACGTCTTCACATTGCCAAGCCCTCTTTGATCCATGCCCGCTTCCTCGATGCCTTGCAAGGCCCTGGATCCAAGATGTCTGCCTCTGTTGACTCATCCGCGATTTTCATGAAGGACACGCCCAACCAGATCAAGAACGTACGTTCTCGACCGAGACCCTAAATTCGTGCAGCATGCTGATTCCTTTGGTCCAGAAAATCAACAAGTACGCCTTCAGTGGTGGCAAAGAAACGGTCGAGGAGCACAGGGAGAAGGGTGGCGACCCAGACGTGGACGTCAGCTACCAGTACCTTGTGAGTAATACGTTGTGCATGAACCGTGTCTTTGACAGCGACTCATCATGACTAATGCTGTGTTACACAGAGGTATTTCATGGAGGACGACGATGAGCTGCAGAGGATATACGACTCGTACAAAAAGGGCGAGATGCTCACAGGCGAGCTCAAGGCCATCTGCATCAAGCACCTCCAGGACTACGTCAAGGAGTTCCAGGACATCCGTGCCACTGTCACCGAGGAGACTGTCGACGCATTCTGGGCCGTGCGACCTCTCAACGACTGCACCGGCAACCCCAAGGCGCCTGTGACACTGCCCATCCGTGCCAAGGCACCTGCGGCCAGTAATGCAGGAGAAGAGAATGGCGCTGGTGGCGATGGCAAGCTGTCCAAAAGCCAGCTTAAGAAGATTGAGAAGGAGAAGCAAATTGCAGCCAAGAAGGCTGCAAAGGCTGCCGAGAAGGAGGCGGCTGCAGCCTAGACTACGTCGTGCAAAGGGCTTGGAGGCGCTGCGAGTAGCGGACGACTACCATATCCCCTTCGCCGTGGAAAAAGGCTCCAAAGAGGTTGAAGACAGACTCGCGCAAGTCCGTCCATGTACATGCGGGTCTATCCTATACGGTCTACAAGAAGATGGACTCTATCTTGGAACTACCAAAACAACACCCAAAGAACACAAGGAGATTCGGCCAAAAAGCGTCCAGATGACGGGACACATGCATTTACCAGCCCCCTTCCTGCGCCATCACTGTCTCAAATTTTGTTACACGCCGTGTGGCGTGCCCTGCTGCCAGATGTAATGTGCTCGAGTCTATTTGGACGTCACGCATTGTCGAACGCTGGAAGTTGCTGCTCACGTCGTTGGCTGATACCTAGTAAAACGAGAGCTTGGAAGCTTGGACAAGAAGGAGGGGGATTGGCCAAGCAGATGCTCCACAACAGCAAGCTCCGCTAGCCCATTCCCGGCAACATGGATGCGCAAAGCGGGGGAGGGAAGGAGGGGAAAAGGTAAATGATAAGCTGCTGGTGGTATTCGCGTATGATGCAAGAGTAGTCATCGAAGTCGTTGAAATCAAATGTTATCTTGTCAATTGCCTAGGTATCTGGACGATTTCTATACTAGCATCTCCGGGACCGGTCATCACTTCGGCACATTCAATCAAGAACAACCATTTCGTCTTTTTGATTCACAATTCAACCCCTCCTTGAATCTTTGTTGAGAGTGAACTAGTACATTATAAGATCGTTCCCTGGCCTAGATGCAAAATTGCCGCGGTTCATTGCATATTTCAGCCCATCTGTACAGCTGTAGGTACCCTCGATCGTGGGGTTGAGATTTGGCCTCACCTCACCTCATCCTTCCACCGTCAAACTCTATCACGGCGCCATATATCACAGCTTCTTCAACTAGCAATTCTGTTGCTCTCGACTCGATCTGCGAGTTCTTAGCTCTTACGACCTACTCTGACGATTTTACCCTTCTCAGAGGTTTTCAGACAATTTCAGCAACACCAATCGTCAAAAGCAAGCAAAGAAAGAAAACAGGAGATGCCTTCTTCATCCTCCTCCCTGTTCCCGCCGGGACCCATTGAGTTTGCCAGGTTCAACAGCAGACGCAGTGTCGTGCACAGCGCAAAGGGCATTGTGACGTGCACGCAGCCTCTGGCGGCAAAATGCGGTATTGATGTGTTGAACGCGGGTGGAAACGCTGCTGTAAGTTTGGTTGTCTTCAATTTTGTATCTGTTCATCTGAATCAATGTCGTTGCTACGAAGAATCGTGACATTCTCCCTGCTTCTTCTAGCTCCCTGGACCTCACTTAACAGTGTTTACGGTCGTGAAAGAATGATCCTGAGTAACAAGGCTGACCATGAGATCTATGGGTGTGAGGACAATGTAGGATGCAGCAGTTGCCGTTGGTAAGAGCCGTCCCCTCATGTTCTCCAGATACACTGAAGAAACCTACAAATCGAAGTGAATGCCAATCGAGCCAGGAAAGCTAAAACTCCTTGTTACCAGCCGCTGGCATGAATATGACCGAGCCCTGCTCCACCGGCATAGGCGGCGACATGTTCTGCCTCTACTACAACGCGGCAACACGTAGCGTCTCAGCCCTCAACGGCTCCGGCCGCTCCGGCGCAAAGTGCACCCTCGAGCGCGTCCGCGCAGACCTCGGCCTCCCACCAGTCCAAGGCACATCCTCTGACATCACCAACGACGCCACAATCCCCTTCCTAAGCGTCCACTCCGTCACGATCCCTGGCGCTCCAGCCGGCTGGGTCGACACGGTCGAGCGCTTCGGCTCCGGCAAGCTTACCCTCTCTCAAATCCTCGCCCCAGCCATTGCCCTGGGTGAAGATGGATTCCCCGTCAGCGAGCTCGTGGCGAGCGCGTGGGGAGATGCCGAGACAAGCATCCGGCAAGCAAGTCCCAATTTCGCCGAGATGCTGAAAAAAGACCCTCTTGCACAGGATGGGTGTCGTGCTCCAAGGGCTGGGGAAATTATGCGCAATCCCACGCTGTCGGCAACGTTCCGCGCGTTGGCGGAGCAAGGGAAAGCGGGTTTCTATAAAGGAAGAGTGGCAGAGGAGTTGATCAAGGTCGTGAAAGACCTTGGTGGCCATTTGGAGCTGGATGATCTCAAGTATCACATGGATGTGGGAAGTGAATCCGTAGAGCCCATTTCGCTGAAGTTCCGTGGCCAAGGTCTAGGCAGCAAGGGCAGCAAGGCGGAACAGAACGGCGTCAAGCGTGCCGTGGACGGCGTGATTAAAGCAGAGGAAACGGACGACGACGGCGTAGAGCTCTGGGAACACCCACCTAACGGCCAAGGTATCGTGGCGCTCATGGCGCTCGGCATCATGCAGGAGCTTGAAAAGCAAGGAGCAATCCCCACGTTTACCGCCGATCAGCACAACTCGGCCGCCTACCTCCACGCCGTCATTGAATCGCTGCGCATCGCTTTTGCCGACGCGAGCTGGTTTGTCACTGACCAGAGTGCCATGCCTGTGCCGAGCGCCGCCCTTTTGGCACCAGAATACCTGGCCGAGCGCGCCAAGCTTTTTGACCCCACGCGCGCTTCCGACGCCTCGCTGGCGCACGGCAGCCCGGCCTGGCGCAGCAGTGACACTGTCTATTTCGCCTGCTCCGATGCTGAGGGTAACGCCATCTCCTTTATCAATTCCAACTACGCTGGCTTCGGCACGCGGATTATTCCCAAGGGGTGCGGTTTCACGCTGCAGAACCGCGGCGCCAACTTTGCTCTGGGCCCCGTCAACCACCCCAACATCTTTGCGCCACGTAAGCGACCCTACCACACCATTATTCCGGGACTGGTGACGAATCTGCGGGATGGCAGTCTGCACTCGGTATTTGGCGTCATGGGCGGCTTCATGCAGCCGCAAGGCCATCTGCAGACGCTCTTAGGTCAGGTGATTGCTGGTCTGAGCCCGCAGCAGGCGCTAGATGCGCCGAGAATCTGTATCAGCGCCGGTGCGGAGGCGGTTGACATGCTGGTCAGTGTAGAGGAAGGAATGTCAGACGAGGCCGTCGAGGGCTTGCGCAAGCTGGGCCACAGGGTCGAGGTGGTAGCAGGCATGGATCGAGCGCTGTTTGGTCGTGGCCAAATTATCCGATGGACTGTCGATCCTATTGAGGGAATGGGTGTTTGGTCGGCTGGCAGTGATCAGAGAGGTGACGGTGGTGCGTATCCGTTGTAGAAAAGAAAAGAAAGAAACTTCGAGGCAGGTAATGACGAAGAATCAAGATTGATGTACATGGGGATGTCTTGTCAAGAGGATATGTTACATATAAAAGCATAAACAACCTGTATACATTCGCGGTGACGCGACAAAGACGCCGCTTCAAGTTGTCTTGTACAGTCTAGTTTGTCCTTTCAAGCAGTCAGTCAGATGATGATAAGTGTGATTCTTCTTTCGCAGCCCTCCGGAGGACGCACTCACAGCGCCTCACTTTTGCTCAGACTCGACCTCGGCGCCCTCCTCGGCCGCAGCAAGCACCTTCTTCTCCTCCAACATCTTGGCCAGCTCGCCGTTCTGGTGCATCGAGACCAGAATGTCACATCCGCCGATGAACTCCTTGTCGATGTAAAGTTGGGGAATCGTTGGCCAGTCCGAGTACTCCTTGATGCCTGCCACACAGAGATTAACCACGTGAACAATCGTTCTTCTTTCCTGATTCCCGTCCAGCCGAGCGGCCTCTGTTCTATATTCGGATTGCATGTAAACCCACCTGACCGCAGCTCTGCATCCTCGAGCACGTTGAAAGCCGCAAACTTGTTTGGGTCGACGCCCTGCAGGCCGAGGATCTGAATGCTGGCGCGCGAGAAGCCGCACTGGGGCATTTCGGGGGTTCCCTTCATGAACAGGACGACGGGCGCTGAGGCGACGGCCTTGTCAATGGCCTGGCGAGTGTCGTCAGAGAGGAGACGGAGTTGCTGCTGCTGTGCAAAGCTGCGCAGAGGCGATGATGATGGCTTAAAACAGGACGAGGTTGCGGCGCGCGCTGCTGGGCGCACGGCCTGCCGGAGCAGTTGCTGCAGATGGAAAGTGGTGAGGTTAGCTGGAGGTCTGGCCGGTGTGTAGAATGCGACAGCGAGAATAGATGGTGGTAGTCTGCTTACTGAAGACAGTATTGATCTCGAAAACATGGTGGCCGTGAGTAGGTGTGTGAGAAGGCGTGAGGGAAAGGAGGAGGAGGATCAGAGTGGGAGTGGGAAAGGTTGACAAATGCCATGGCCCTCACAGGTTCTCTCCGTCGTCGAAAATTCCCCCATGATATCATGCCACACGCCGGCCGGGGTCGGGGGTGGTGCGCTAAGGCCTTCGTTTCACCCCCCAAATGTACCCCCAACTGCCCGCTGTAGCCGTTCGTTGGTCAGGCGAGGGCAGCCGGGCTACAGCGGGTTTATTACACTGCGCGGCCCGGGCAGCTGGGCACCTGGAAGTTGTTTTATCAGCAGCCTGTCCTTTGCCGTTTTTGTCAGCAGACTAGTGCTTGGTTGGATTCTCAAGACTGTTGGATATAGCTGTTCGGACTCGCTTTTTAACTGTACATATTCGCTTTTTAACTGTACATATGCATCAGGGCCATGGGAGAATAAAGGGAATCGGCTGCTAAAGATTTTGTTCCTTGCAGATTTTGCGTGTAACCAGGGTTCCTGATTTGGCTGGCGCCGTCAATGTGGTCAAAGGTCGAGATTACAAAACCGGCCTTTCTACCTATAAATGCTCAAAACTCCTGTCTCGCGCCTTCTGGTATACAATTTGATCACCCGAGATAGCCTCATTCTTATTCAAGAGAGCAAGGCAGACAGCGGTCCGCGCACCTTGTAAACCTTTACATCTATAACCGAGCTTGCCTCGTAGACTCTTGTACTCTTTCTTCCGGGAAGTGAAGAGACCAGCGACAAGCCGACGGCATACTCGGACAGCCCTCAGTGCTTGCTGCTGAGAGCTCAACGTCTAGCACGAACCACACTCACTTTAGCACACATCGCGATGGCCACGGACTCGCACCTCGCTCAGCTGCATGCAACCATCACCGATGACAAAATCCACCTTCTCCTGGCAGCCTCTGGCTCCGTCGCAACCATCAAACTCCCCAACATCATCAACGCCCTACTTTCCTCCTCCTCGCCCGAACATCTCTCCATCCGCATAGTCCTCTCGTCCTCCGCGCGCAATTTTCTCGCGGGCCAAGCTCCCGAACAGCCACCTCTCGCCTCCTTGCTCGCCATTCCCGGCGTCGACGCCATCTACACCGACGAAGACGAATGGGGTCGTGGCGCCTCCATCGGGCCCGAGGGCGTTTGGACGCGTCGCAACGCCTCGGTTTTGCACATTGATTTGCGCCGCTGGGCGCATCTGATGGCGATCATACCATTGTCGGCGAACACGATGGCCAAGATTGTTAATGGCTTGTGCGATAACTTGCTGACGAGCGTCGTGCGTGCGTGGGATACGGACGGGAGGGTGGATGGGAGGAGGAAGAGGATTTTGGTGGCGCCCGCTATGAACGTGAGTTGTTCTTTCTTGTCTCTGGTTTTTGCTTGTTGTCCTGGTCTTCTGGAAGACGCTTAATCCGCTGACTTGATACTTAGACGGCCATGTGGCTACATCCTATAACAGCGACGCAAATCCGTGTTCTGAGCGAGGACTGGGGTGTCAAAGATGCAGTGAACGGGGTCTCGAGCGCGGATGGTGACGTTATTGCTGCTGCTGCTGCTGCTTCTGCTGCTATTTCTTCTGAGTCGGGGTGGTTCGAGGTTCTCAAACCACAACAGAAGACCCTCGCCTGTGGCGACATTGGCGACGGAGCAATGATGGAATGGACTGAGGTAGTGACGATAATACAAGCAAGACTGGGCTTGAGCAGATAGCAGCTGCGAGCAGCTGCTGCTTGGTAACCAAAAACGGCTGGGAATGGCACATGTATGCCTGGAGAGGAATCTTGACAGCCAGGATAACATGGCAGATGAGGAATCAACAGCAATCACATCCGCACTAGCACGCTTGTTTGTAGGGGGAAGAACTTTCCATTATGACTGGCTACAAATGATAAATGTAGTCCGCTATGCGATCGAAGGCTCGATCAAGACCTCAGTAGTCCTTATTTCCCGTCCTTGCTCTGTGTTTGAGAAACAAAATTCACCACTTCCTGCCGATTAGTCCAGACGGGTCGATCCCACATGCCATCGTCAAAGCCATGACGAATCAGACAATGAACTAGAACAATCGAGAGACATTCAAGAATCCGTAAATTTACAACTCTGCAAAATCCACCACCCCAGATCAATGCAACCTCTGTTGTGAAACCCCCGCCTATTTTGCGTCCCGCCATGCCGAGGAGTATGATGCCGACAAAAGAAAAGAAAAGAACTCGCAAACAAAGACACATCGTGTCCAACGAGGGACGACCCTCATTGTGGCCCTTGGGGTTTCCGAGTAGTCAGTATCCCAAAGAGGCGATGGACCCTGAAGGGGATGCTCTTACGAGCCATCTGCAGGCGACAGAATGAAGGATGTTCTGGATCCCACCGAGACCATGAGCCGGCGTAGGATATAATGCCACAAAGTATTGGCCATGCGCGACGAAATCGATGGCAGAACGCCTCACCCATTCACGAACACCACTGGCTCATGCTAGAACAGGCCTAGTCATGGCGAAAGGTACACTGATCTCCCTTTTGACACTTTCCCTTGGCCCAATACAAGCACGCCTTGGTGCCAATCTTTTCTCGGTTGATGCCTCGAAGATGCGCATCATTGTTGCGGTTGGTGCCTGTAGCGCCGCGGGTGTGTGCGCGTCGAGAGGGGTGGACGCCGTCGTCAAAGTCCGAATCACTGCGGTCTCGACTGTCGTCACGGTGGTGGGCATTGTTGCTGCTGCTCGCTTGAAAGTAATTCTGCTGGGCTGCATCAGTAGCAGCAGTCTGGCCTGTCACGAGCGACATGATGTAGGCTGCATAGTTGGGGTCGCTCGGGTCAGGTGCCTGCTGGAACTGAGCCTGCTCTTGTGTCGCATATGCGGTGGCCGAAGGTCGAGCAGTCGTGCCGGCGCCAAGAGTCGCGAGTAACGCCTGGATCTGAGAGTCGGCGATGGCTGGGGCAGCTGCGGGCTGCGGTTGAGCTTGTGCGGGACCGCTTCCCAAAGCAGCCAGCAAAGCCTGCACTTGTGCATTCGGATCAGAAGCAGCCTGTTGAGAAGCAGCCTGCTGCTGCTGCTGCTGCTGAGCGAAATAAGCGGTCCAAGCAGCAGTATTGGCATCTGTTCCGTGCTGAGAAGCTTGCGCACTGGCTTGTGCCTGAACACCTTGCTGTTGTTGCAGCAGTTGCTGTTGTTGCAACTGCGCGTAATAAGCGGACCAGGCTGCCGCGTTCTGGTCTGCGGCGGTTGTGGCGACCTGGGGAGCTGCGTGCAAAGGAACGGCGGTTGTCTGCTGAGCGGCGAGATGTGGCTGGCCAGCACCCGCAGCGCGCTGTTGATCTCTTTTGTGGCCGTACCACCACTCGGCAATGCGGGCCTTGTCGTTCTTCATCCAGTCAGGTGGCTGGGTGGCAGGAAATGGCTTGCCTTTGAACTGTTCGAATATGTTCTCAACGTTATCAATATGACGCTGGAGATCAGGATTGTCATAGTCGTGGCGGCGATTCGTCTTTGGGTTGGCTAAATCGACGGGACTGGGATCGACCCAATTCTTAACGCGGTCAGAAGTAAGGAGGGCGACAACGCGATCTTCAACAGTTTTGGGCTCAGCCAGCACGGCGGCAGGGCGTGGAACAGGCTGAGAAACGATATTGCTGCGAGCGGCGGACGCCAAGGAGTGTGCATGCGGAGTTTCAGCAGGCATACCCGCTCGACCTTTCTGAGCCCTGCGCAAGGCGTTAAGTCGAGCCCATGACAGACCACGGGAGCTGGATTCAGTCCATCGAAGGTGAATCTCAGCCAATTTGGGTTCGTCTTGGCCCAGGTCGTAGATCGTGCCGTGCTGTGAATCCATGGTCACTTCGTCGTCTTGGGATTGAAGATATGGCGATTTGGGTGTGGGTGGAATGTCAGAAGCATCAGTGTAGACGACCATGAGCTCCTTATTCTCACGCTCAGCAACAAACTTCTGCTGCGGTGTGTCGACGTTGATTAGGCCGCCGCGCACGGTGAAATTCTTGACGCGTACCTCCTGAGGAAGGGCTGCAAAGTCGACGAGGGAAGGTTGGAACCAGGGCCGGTACGGCAACTCGTCCTCTTCTTCTTCTTCCTCCTCCTCGTCGGCCTGTGACCCACTCATCAAGCCTTGCTTCAACATCATACCTTCAGAACGGTCGTCGTGGGCATCTCGAATCATGTTGCTTGCGCGGCCCTCGTCTTCATTGGCGTCCTTTTGGAATACGCGCACATCTGTCAATGCTTCACCCTCTTTCCAGCTGACTCTAAGGTGGCGGCGCTTTTCCTTGCGCAAACGACGCGCCTTCTCCTCGGGTTTCTCTTCTTTGTCGCTCTTTGCATCTTTGTCAGGTGTCGAACGACTTGTCTGCTTGGGCTTGGAGTTGGAAATCGAGTCAAGTAAGGCACTGATACCACCCAGTTTGGAGGCAGATGATGCTTCGTTCTTGGTGGCTTCCATTTTCTTGGCTCTAGCAGCCTCAGCAGCCCTTTTGAGCGCCTCCTTTTTGGGATCCAGTTTGGATTCAATCTTGCTAGCATCGGCCTTTGCCGGCAAGGGCCGCACTGGAGCCTTTATGGGAGTTTTCTTGGTGTTCAGCATTCCACTGCCGAATAGCTTGGATTGTGCAGGTGTAGTAGGCGTTGGCGCAGCCACTACTACCTTGGCTGGTAACGCCTTTTGCGTGCCTTGTGAAGACGGTGACTCTGTTGCCACCCTCTTAACAGGCTTGACATCGGTCTCATCCTCACGTGACCGTTTGGCCATTGTCGAGGTCGACAGGGTTGCCGCCGTCGCTCGTGCCGCCGCCGCTGTAGTCGCGGCCTTCTTTCTTGCTGCTTCAGGACCACCAATTGGCTTCGTATCTGATGATCCAGATCCTGACAATTCCTTGATTGCGACAGTCGGGTCTGGAGTCGACGTACGCTCTTCACCTTGGCCTGCTGCCTTCAGATTTTCTTTTCGGTTTTCCGCATTTTCCTTGATTCTGCGCACATAGTCCTTGACCTCATCGTCGCCTTTGCTTTCAAACTTCTTGCTGATCTTGGCGAATTGAAGACTTGTCATGAGGAAATCTTGCTCGATGGTTGTGATTGCCGACATGAGCCGGAGGACATCTTTGGGCACTTTGCCATTGTGATCTCCTGAGTTGTTTGCGTGGATGAGACAGGTCACAAAGTCGCTGATGAGTTTCTGGTTACCACCCAGATTAGCAACAACCTGAGGATCGCCCCATTCGTTAGTTGCAGCGACGGCTCGGTCAATAACCCCAAGTTTCCGTGTGATCTGGTCCTTCAGGGTTGTACTGGCCGCAGAATCTGCGCTCTTGAGTTTTTGCTTCAGTTTCTGGAACTCAGAAACATGTCCTCTAATCAATTTGCCAAAGGCAGCGACGGCTACACCAATGTCGGCGGTGGTTGGCTGAGGGTTGGACAGATATGTTATACCGAGAGCATCCCACTCTGCTGCTTCTGCCTCGTCCTTGGGTCGAGTCTTGCTTCGTTCCTGTTGCTAATTAGCATTTTCGAACCTGCCTTCGATTTCTTTTTGAGGCTACTCCTTGAAAATGCGAGATCGCACGTCTCGCACGAGAGATATTTCGACGAGACTACCGAGGGCATGGCTCAACTTACCGGTCCTTGCTGTGCCGTGGCTTTCTTCTTGGCAGCTCTAGCCTCTTGCATCCGCGTCACATATATCTCCGGTAGCTTTCCCCCTACAAGAACGTTTTGTTAATTCGGTTGCTGTTCATCGCGGGTAGATGCTGGGTCCTTACCAAGAAAGCGTGTCAAATGTTGCTCTAGTTCATTCTGACCGGCAACGTCGCCTTCTTTCAACGCTTTCACCCACTTCCACAAGATCCCATCTGCGGTGATGAGGGATGATCCGTACTGGTAGGACAACTCCGAGATCTCATCCGGATCATAAATCTCACCCAGTGTGACTTGAGGATTGGAATTACTTCCAGCATACAGAAAGGGGGCGGGACTGAAGCCAACATAGCGAGATTTGAAAAGCGGCAAGGCGTTATCATTTCGTCCAAGTACCCGCGGAGCGGTCAAGCCAACAAAGGGCGGTGGAATGGAAGCCGTGGCCGGTGCTGTCGGGCTATTTGCTCTTGGCTGAGGGCTGAGCTGGGCGCCTTGTTGCTGATGCTGTCCGTGGATCAGCGGCTCAGTATTGGTTGACTGGGTCCAGTTCATAGTACTTGAGCCTTGAGATCCGTTGGTGGCCGGCCCTGGACCCGTTATCATTCGCTGCTGCGCAGGCCCCGGTGACTGAAGCACGAAGCGCGCTTGTGTCGACGAGTTATGGGCAACCGCGGATGAAGTCTTGAATACACTGCTCTGCATATTATGCTGCTGAGGTGCCGAAAATGCTACCGTCGGATGACTACTATTTTCCTGTCCTTGCTGCTGGGGCTGAAAATGCGCATGGTGCTGTTGCATAGACAAGGGCGCCGAGTTTCGGCCATTGAAAGGAGGCTGTCCCTGTTCCGTACCAACAAGGTTTGGTTGAGGTGTTTCGGTCCGGACTGTTTGGTGACCGTGGGTCAGTGTCGATATCTGACCGGGCTGATGATTCCGTTGCTGGATGTTTCCGTGCTGCTGTTGTTGATGTTGCTGGTGCTGGTGGTGCTGGTGCTGGTGCTGTTGTTGTTGTGAATGTATAGCAGGAGGATGATGGTGAGGTACAGCTGAAGGCTGACTTGGTTGTTGTTGAGGTTGCAAAGCAGCTTGTGCATATTCCATGGCTTGCCTATGGCCTGGGATCGGCTGAGAGACGCCCTGTGGAGGAGACTGCTGTATGCTTCTGCCATAGTTGACAGATTGGCCAGGCTCAAAGGCGTTACTCGGAGCAGGGCCAGTTGCAAACTGTTGCTGTTGGCTAGGTATATGGCTTGCTAGATCCTGAGGATAAGCTGGGGCGGATGGCTGGATGTTATTTGGGGCATCTTGCGGTACGTTGTGTGTAAATGCCACACCATTAGCATCGATGCCCGTCAGAGGATTGGAATTGTAGTCAAAGTCATAATTCCAAGCCATCTCAGAAGCACTTTCCATTGGAAGAGGTGCTCCGTATGACTGTGGATGTTGATGGCCTTGCGCATGGTGGTTGCCTGGTTGGAAGTGCTGGATTTGGAAGTCTGAACCATGTGGCTGAAAATCGGAGTATGTGTTCTCATGGAGGAATTGGCTCTCCTGGCCTGACCATTGCTGGGGCACAGAGAAGGTGTTGTTATTAAGATCACCACTGCCATGACCGAATGGCTGGTCAATGAAATTTCCAGCTTGGGCTGTGTCCTGCTCATGCTGGAAGTGGGGATAGCCCCATTGCTGGTTGCCATTTCCATTGGCCATGGTGGCCTTTTAGAAATGGTGTTGTCGGTGTTGAGGAAGAGTGGTGAAGGAGAAGGTGGTCACGTGAACAGCCTATCGAGTTAACGGGGTTATGTGAAAACCCGGCTTAAGATGCAGGTGGACTTTGATGAAGGCCAGGTGGGAGTGGGGCTGCTGAGAGTTGCAGGGGTAGCAGTTCCACACTAAGCCGAAATGGGAAGCATAGAGCACAACACCTAAGACCAGACGGAAGGTTAGCCGCAAGCACATGGTAAAAAGCTGGTTCTGAATTCCGACGCAAGATGACAATCATGTGAATGACAAGAAGAGAGCCAAGATAATCCTTGAGCAACGTGACATGAGTGCTTATGTCCAGTATCTGTATGCCTCCTGGAGTTAAAAAGTAGTAAGTAATTCTGTTCTTGTCTGCAGGCCAGCAGCATCCACTGACAGGGGCCCTGATAAGCCGGTATAGGTTCTCTCTAGAGCAAAAATGGAAGAGGACTTTGTCTTTGAAAACTGCTCGCGAGGTACTGTGTTTCCTTCGCAGAGATGCTGAGCAGACGTGAACAGTTGTGAGACTGAATGGTGGAAAAAAGATGTCCGGTTCTCGTGGATGACCTCAGGTCGCTAACGTGGTCGGCCTCGAGAAGGCATCTTGGGCTGCCGAAGTAGGCTGCGCAGTACGCATCAAGCCTGAACCACCACAAGGTCTGATACGGCCGACATGATGAGGCTTGTTTGTTTCCGTGCTTGCTTGCTTGCTTGCATGATTGCATGCTTGCATGCTTGCGCAGCCTCAGACTGAACTTTGGCGAACATTGCCATTCACGTCTTCGAGCCTTTGACGATTCTGCCTTAATATCCAGTGGCCGTGTGCCTTCGATCCCGTTGACCAATATCTGCTGAGGACGACAAAGGCAAACAGAGAACGGAACGACAACGAGAAGACCGAGTCAAGCACCATGACCGTCACGTCCCAAGTAATACCGCCAACATATCAACGGGTTATTGCTGCCCTTTGAGGGGTACGAGAGCTTCTTCAGCCTGGGTCCCAAAACAGTCATACCAGTGCATTGCGTCTGTTCTCTCGGCCAACCAGCAGCCGGGCCTGCAGAGTCGCACAAGATCCACGAGTCTGTGGCCGATGGAGGAACGGCCGCCTAGCCCGGCGCTCAGCAAATTGAGGCCTCGCTTCTAAGGCAGCACATTGCAACCATAATTCAGAGAATGGAGAAAGAACAAACAAAAAGGTAGATCGTTAGAAGACTGGCTCGAGCTGACGCCCTATACACCAAGACTTGAGTCGTAGAGACCGCCGTTGAATCTCACGTCGAGCGGACAGGCGAGGCATTAATTGCCATTCTGCTTTAGTTGGGCGCAGGTTATGTGGTAGTCGGAATGGCTGTTGCTTGACTTCGTGAGGTGCCGCCATCGCTGGCAGATGGCATTCCAGGCTTAGGGTGCCCCATCTTGCCCGTGCAACCCAAAGACCGGGTTGGCTGCATTTTTAAGCAGTAAGACAGCTGAGAGGCTGGTGGTGAACTCAGACGCGCAAGATGTACATTGGTCGGGTCCATCAGGTGATTCAGTGCAATGTGCAGTGCAGCGGTGCAGTGGATGGGGAGTGTGCTAGGGGGTTTGGGGGAATTCTGGTTTCAGGGGGTTTTGGTAGAGGCTTTCATCATACCCTGCAAGATTTTGTAGCGCGTCTTCGCGCTTTGGAGCGGCTTCCTCTAGTCTTCAGCCCCAACGCAAGATCGGAGAAATCCTTGCCAGGCTCCTACACGTTTTGATGGATGCGCCTTGCTGCCCGAAAAACCTTCCATCAGCCGCGCCCTACAGTGAGGCCGTTCGCAGCATGCCTTGATACTGTAATGCGCGAGGGATGGCAGAAATTTGGGTTAAGCTGTCTACCTGAGAAGGCGAGTGCCGCAGTCCACCAGCCAGACGTAGCAGAAAATCTCGCAACGAGCTGAACTGGGCTGAATGGAACTGACGAGCAATGAGAGAAAGGTAACAAATCAAACAACAAAATCCCGTCAAACAAAGTCAAGTAGAATCACCCCTCGAAAAAACAAAAACCCGCTGACCCAGGTCTATCAACTTAACAGGATTAATTCCTCTGCAGCGATAGCCTCTCGCAATCTCTACGTTGACAAGGGCGCGTGGGCGGCTGATGCGAAGGTCGAGTGGTGATGGTGTGGCCAAGGTTGAGGAGGAAAAGGTGAAAAAGAGAAAGAGAGCAGGCAGCTGGGCGAAAGGGGCACGGGACAAGCTTGGGTGGTCATTCCCTGAGGTACCAAGGAAATGTTTCATCAAGACCACAGTGAGTAAGAGCAGAGCG
The DNA here is from genome assembly GCA_003019895.1 of Coniella lustricola. Taxonomy (NCBI): domain Eukaryota; kingdom Fungi; phylum Ascomycota; class Sordariomycetes; order Diaporthales; family Schizoparmaceae; genus Coniella; species Coniella lustricola. The sequence goes on along the minus strand of KZ678395.1, from coordinate 91,240 downwards.
CAACAGCAGTCCCGGGGGCCTAAAAAAGGACAGCCCCAGCCCCAGTCAGAGAGCCCAGCCTGCCCTCCAGCCAGTTGGGCTAGCGTATCCAGCATCCCCGGCGGCAAAAGCGCACAAGGTACATGCCCAGTGGGTGCGGCTGACTGCAAGCTCCAAGGTATCTTGGGTATCCCGACGCAAGACTGCAAGTGCGACCAGGACCCGTGTTATGTCAGCGTCCAGGCATGTTGTACTTACAGAGCTCTACAGTGGGATTCAGTTAGTGTACTGCGCAACCTGAGAAGCTCATCATTACTATGATACGACAACGTCGACAACAGGGAGGACAGCTGTCGCAAATTCCACGGCAGCCTGCTCAACGCGCCAAGCCAAATCGGCCACATCACGACGGAAGAAACCACAAGACCTTTCATACCCACCGAGGCCTCGTCCCAGCGAAGTTCCCTTCATCGATTATCCGCCTAGCCAAATTCCAAGCCCAGACAGTGACTGCATACGTCGCTGCATCCCATCCGCCATCCCGATTTGCCGCAAGCGAGCATGGCGACGCGCGGGTTGTCGCTACGCGACAAACAAATCGCCTCGCTCAAAAAGATACTGAACCTGAATGATGACGTCGAAGTCAGCGAGCATGAAGAGGCCCATGCCAATGGCTTGCCCACTTCGCAAATCGTCTGGAAGGTGCTCGTCTTCGACGACATGGGTCGCGAGTATGCTTCCGCCATTCTGGCCTCTGGAAAAAGGTGCAGCCTTGCTAATGGCATGCGAATAGTGTGATCAGCTCTGTATTACGGGTCAGCGACTTGCGCAGTTTGGGAGTTACGATACACATGTGAGTGATCATCCACCACTGCCCTTCAGCGCTGGCCCTTCATGGCTAATCTTCTGACTCTGGGTAGGCACATTTCGTCCTCTCGCGCCCCCATTCCAGATGTGCCTGTCGTCTACCTCATGGAGCCAAGTGCCCAGAACCTACAACTCATAACCAATGACCTCCAAAAAGGCCTATACTCTCCCGCCTACATCAACTTCCTCTCCTCCATACCAAGACCATTACTCGAAGACTTCGCGACGATGACAGCCACTTCGGGCACTTCTGAGCACATTGCCAATGTATTTGACCAATACCTGAACTTTATCGTCGCTGAGCCAGACTTGTTCTCGCTTGGCATGGAGAAAGACCATGTTTACTGGGCCCTGAACAGCGCAAAGACGCAGGATGAAGAGCTGGATCATGTGGTCGACAAGATAGTCAGTGGGCTCTTCTCGGTTGTCGTCACCATGGGTGTCATACCAATCATCAGAGCAAGTCGGGGAGCAGCTGCTGAGATGATAGCACAAAAGTACGTTCAAGAGATGGATATTTCCAGCACCAGAAAGGTCCAGTCTGTTTCTAGTCGACATCGCGACTCTGTTGGTGACAATTTGGGCAGTCTGCAAGCTTGCTAACGTTTTATGATTTCACAGACTTGACCGTACGTAACTCCTCCGTTGGATAATCTGCCATATAGCCCTTGCCATCGCTTTGGACGCGCTCTACATATTCGCTTTTTCTCGAAGCGGAATTTTGCTTATTGACTGACATGTGACAATTACAGGAAAACTACGCGACCACATACTAAACTCTGGATCTAAGGACGGTCTGTTCTCGAACAGGCCCAGTTCTTCAGCAGGAACACCCACGTCACGTCCTGTCTTGGTGCTGCTGGACAGAAATGTTGATGTATGTAGACGTGTTCACAATCTGCCTATCTAGAAAGCTGCTAACACTTTTCTACTAGCTTACACCTATGCTTTCCCATGGCTGGACCTATCAACACTTGATACATGATGTTCTCAACATGAAACTGAACCGCATAACCATTGAGACGCCTGTTGACGAGTCTAACCCTACCAAAGGCGTCGTTCGGAAAGGATACGATTTGACGGCGAGCGACTTCTTCTGGTCGAGGAATTCCGGCCTACCATTCCAAGAGGTGGCAGAGGATATTGATGCCGAACTGAATCGATACAAGGAAGAATCTGCAGCAATCACCAAGAAGACGGGAGTGACCGACTTGGAGGATCTCCAAACGGATACGAGTGCCAGTGCGCAACATCTCAAGGCAGCTCTAACGGTTCTCCCGGAGCTTAGAGAACGCAAGGTCACTCTCGATATGCACATGAACATATTGGCCGCCATTCTGACCGCAATTCAGAAGCGTTCGTTGAATGTAAGTTTGAAATCGACGGTCTCCAGACATGTTATGCCATCTAACGCGATATATCTAGGAATACTACTCCGTAGAATCAAATGTCATGAAGCAGACAAAGGCACAAATACTTGAACTCATCAAGGACAATGAAAAGGGCGATACTCCAGTAGACAAACTACGACTGTTTATCTTCTGGTTCCTCAGCACCGAAATAGATATCAGCAGAGCAGAATGGCAGCAATTCGAGGAAGCTCTGACGGCAGCTGGAGTGGATGGAACATGTCTGCCGTATATCCGACAGTGAGATTAACCCTCTTCCAGTCAAATTGGACTGATAGCATGCTAACCAAGGAACCCAGAGTACGCGCAACGACAAAGATGACACAATTGACAACAATGGATTCGTCCACCGCGCAGCAGCAGCCAGCAGGCTCTGATCTCTTCAACCGCTTTTCAAGCATTTCCTCCCGCCTCACCGACCGTCTCAAAGAAACTGGCGTTCCTACCGGTGCCCTGTCCGCGAACTTTGACTCGCTCATTGGCGGCATCAAGAACTTCCTCCCAGCCAACCGCGACCTTACCATCACTAAAATCGTGGAGTCCATCATGGACCCATCCGCTGCGTCCTCGTCGGCCATTGCTAAAACAGAGAACTACCTCTACTTCGACCCGCGCAGCGATCGCGCTCGCGGCACCATGCCTCCTCCCTCGTCACTGCGTACAGGTGGCGGTTCAGCGCCAGGGGCAATGCCAGGTACTGGAGGCGGGCTTAGCGCAGGGCCTGGTGCCTCCTTTGGTCAAAGACGGCAAGGGTTCGCCGAAGCTGTTGTCTTCACTGTGGGCGGTGGCAGTATGGACGAGTACGGCAACCTGCAGGAGTGGGCCAAACGCACAGCGGGCAGCGGGGACCGAACAAAGAGGCGGATAGTTTACGGAAGCACCGAGCTCATCAACGCCGGGGACTTTATCAAAGAAGAGCTGGAGCGGCTGGGCAATGAAGTGCAATAATGATAGACAGGCGCTAAATAAGCCATTGATTTATAGATAGATCTTCCTATCTGCGTGTTCCAATGTGTATTTATGTGTGGCAGTAGAAGTGACTGGCTAAACTAGTCAATAACGACGGTGATGGCAATGGGTGGTCACATAGTTCATGAAGGACCCAAAAGAAAAGAAGGTAGAACCAGCGCAATTGCGAGCAGGCCGAGTTTAAGTGCTTGTACACCTCCAAACGTGCATGGTGAGCAACCAGTTTGGTGCAAGAAATGCCGCCAAAGCCCAGTACAGCACGAAACAACATCGCAACGCGACATTGAGACCCCTCGTTGGCTGTGTACATATTGCAGATATCATCAGTCATTGTTCACACCGTACGGTTCGACCGATTGTCGGATCGCTGCGGGTTGAGAAAATTGATACCAAAGGCTAGACTACCGAGATACATACACTATTCTGTACAATGAACTCGCGCAGATTACAAAATTTGATAAGGAATGCTTTTGTTTTAAAACCTGCTGCGTTATGGCTCAGAAAGCGAAGATCATGTGTGCGGACTGAGGAAGTGATGGCAGTACAAATATGAGATGGGTTCTTCATGATTTTGAGAGAACTCTCAAAGTCAGCACGTCACAAGTTGCGAGATGCTGCCATACCCATGAGCTTAGATATATACGCCAATCTACACGGACAAGTACGGTAACCTGCTCGAGAAGGTGTATGATTGCACCCTTATTACATAAATACACACGGTTCAATGAGCATACACCACACACAGACACACATACACACACATAATCGCAATCACGTAGCTTCAAGCCACGAACTTTTGTTCAAAAAGGTAAACAGTCTCAATTCATTTCGCCATGCCCAAGTCAAAGCTATCAGTAAATCCGTGATATCGTCTCAGCTCAGAATCAAGTAAAAATAAGAACAAGAAGTACAATGGGGTGGGTATGTATAACAACGGGGTTTTTATGGTTGAGAAACCAAGACCCAAAAGGACTCCAATGCATGCCACCTGTGCATACGGAAAGAAACAGAAGGAAGTTTTTATGGTTTTTCTTTTCTCTCGTTTCGTCTGTCGTTCATTCTGCCTTTCATGTTCAATGGTCACACAAGAATTGCGCACCAAGACAGATCCCCCAAATTGCAAGTTTGCAAGAAATGCACAAAACGAGAAGCGCTTGTAGCACACAAGTCATGGTCGAAAAGGAGCGATTCTCTTAAACGCCCCTAAACATCCGGACAACCAGGAACCACATGGCGCCCAAGAACTTGAATCCAGACAACGCGGCGACAGAGTACAGGACAACAGCCATGTAGATGGTGGTACGGGTGGTCGTTGTCTCGTTCGTATCATCGTCCGTTGTGGTGCCAATCTTTTCCAATCCAGCGGCCGACAGCACGACGGCAATCAAGCCAAAGTTGGTAATCATCCACATGAGCACGACAACCGTACGCACACCACGGTAGTAATCCTGCTGCTTTTCGTCAAGCTGGGCGGGAGTAGGCGTTGTGACCACCTTGACCTCTTTGCGGCTGAACACTTGCACCTCCCGGTCGTATTGAGCGTTCAAGTCACCCTCGTCAGGAAGATCTGTCTTTCCTTGGCCGTCCTTGGTCGAGATAGAGGGAAGCTTGTCAGGCTTATCGTCACCCTTGGTACCCCACGAGACGTCGTGCGTGTTGCAGAAAGCATACACGTTCAAAACGTTGGTAAAAGTGGGCGTCAACATCATGTACTGGATCAAAGAGGTAATCATGTGCCAAGGGTCGAACATGAGCAGCGATGCAATGAGCCAGATACCGTACGTTGACATGACAGACACTATCAGGGTATAGAAGACCTCGTTTTTGAAGAGATCGTTCAGATTGAAGCCGTTCTCGCTTAAGTCGGTCTCGATAGCCTTGACGGAGATGTAGATTGCTGCAAACATGAGGTAGCTATGATTATAGAAGTCAATAACCACAATCACATGAGGAAACAAGCAGGGTTGCACTTACATGAAGATAATGGCCCAGAAGACTACCATAGCCATGTAGAAAGGCCCGGAGCCAGCAGGTCGATTACCCATGGATAGAACGAAACAAGTCATGAGCGAGATACCGTAAAGCCATTCAAAGACGACACCAAGGTCAGTTCCGACTGTGCCAAGGAGATCATCATCGCCCAAGCTTGATGTCAAAATTTTGAAAACCAGGAAGAAGTTGCCGATAGCGAACCAAGCGAAGATCATGTTGATGGTGTTGAAGGTGAACTCGGCAAAGAATGCGAACTTTCGGAAAATGGAGTGATCGGATCGGAAGAATTGGTAAAAGTGAGCAATTGCGTAGATGGCAGCGAAGAAAGATCCATTTAGCCATCGTCGTCGCTGAAGGATGAGCTCAGTGATTGTGTCAGGCACGTCAGTTTCGCCGGTTGCCGACTTGACATACTGCAGAAGCCAATGGCAGTTTCGCTTCGTAACGAGCTCGAAACAGAGAATACGATCTTCAGCCAGGTACATGTTTGCGGTAAAGATACCAGCTCCGGCACCGTGAAGTTTCTCACCAGCAAAGTACTTTTCCAAAGGTCCCTGACCGTTCTTGTCGTTTTGAAGAGCGACATATCTGTAGGCCGAGAAAGCACCTGGCAGCACAGAAATGAATCCAAAAGCAGACTCGAGCGGCTTGTCGAGGATATTGCTCATCTTGTACTCAAAGTTTTGCGCCGCAACAAGAGGATTGATGAGGTTTTTGCCACCAGTTCCCAACATGGCTTTGATTTCACCACAAGCACCGGCGCACATGGGCTCGAGATCGAAAGCTTTCCACAAATGATAAATCGAGTTGCCACCGGGCTTGGTACCGGCGTCAATGAGGACACAAATGTTGGGGTCCAGCACGCGACCAAATGCAGAAAAGAACCAACGGTGAGAGTTGATCTTCTTTTGGTTCGTTTCCTTGAGGCAGAAAAGAAGCTGCACCGGCTGTTGCTTGGGAATGAGCTGCACAACATCGTTCTTGATCTGCATACCGACTTGCGAGGTATACTCGTAAATGTGTGCCGTCACATCCTTGTGGTTGACCTGCTGCTTGGCAATGCCTTCCTGGTATACACCCATACCAGCAAGAAGGGCTCGTGTGCGGGGGTTGATTTTGGCACGACCGTCGCTGACAATGCAGACCACGATCTTTTTCCAAGCGTCTTTGCCCCAGGTCTTGCTCTCAGTCCGCTTGCACATGTATTCGACATTCTTCAAGACGCCAATCATTGTCCGAGCAAACAGAATCTCGTCTTCATTGTACATGGTGACGACGATAAACAGCTCAGTGTGTCGAGGCTTGCTAAATAGCTTTTGACGCAGTGTAAAGTTTTCTTCGTAGAAATAGTTGGGATCGCAAGTTGCAGCCGTGTATCGCATGTGCGTGAACTCGTCACGGTCGCCATGGGGAACCTGGCTCAACAGTCTTGGGGGCACAGGACAGTCGAGAACCAAGTTGCCCTTGTACAAGAGCACTTCCTTGACGGTCTTCCATCGCTTGATGCCTCCTCCTTTTTGTTGTTGTTGTTCTTGCTGCGCATAGCTTTCTTGGTACTGCGAGCTCATATCCGAGGGTTGATGCTCGAGCATGGGTCGGCGATCGTCAAACTCTTGGCCTTGATTGATGAGATGTGGCTCATAAGGTTGTTGGTAGTAACCATCGTGGTGGGCTTCGGGGGTGACTGAGTAGTCTTCGTAGGGCGCATTCACATCGTAGTGGCTGCCCATGTTCTCGATGGAGTGCTACCAACCAATATTAGCTGGGCCACAAACAACCTATAATAATTGGGGCATTCTGCTAGGCGTTACTCACTGCTTGGTGCATTTCTATCGAGTCTGCTGGAGTGTATCTGCCGTCATGTGCCATGGGCATGCCGGCGTGCTGGTATGGATCGTCCTCGAGCTGGTACCCATACTGCAGAGGGTGGCCCGGCGAGGGCGTCCGGTGGGCATTTGGGTTCATGCTGGCGCCAAAGTTTTCCTGAGGAAAGTGATTATCCTCGTCTAAATGGTTCCGTTGTTAGTCCTTGGACGTTCGCGCAACGGCGAGCTAGACTCGAGGCGTTTATGAGAGAGTCGTGATTGTTATGTAAGTGGTGGCTGGGGTGTAGAAGGCGGTGGAGCGCTGTCACAACCAGTGATTTGCCTGTGAGGAGATCGCAATCTTGTCCCTCTGGTCAAGACACCGCGAAAACCCAAAGCAGAAAGTTTCGCGATGTGGCAGAAGAGATGTAGGGGAGGAGTGGATATGGTAACGGGCTGGCAGGGTAATATTCCGAAGCACCAAGGGACTTTGTACTAGGCTAGCGAGAGATTCAAAGGAGGGGAAGCAGAAGAAGAAAAGAGAAAGCGAGCGGAGAGGACTCTCGAGGACTATGCGCCGAGGGAGTCAAAGACGTACCTATACGATTGTACCGCGACATGATGGTATATGCTTGTTGCTGGGTAAGGGGACAGCACAAATGGAGGAGAGGAAGAGTGGATGGCCCGGCGAGGATTGGCAGGGGGACGAAACTCGAGACAAATAGCCACACGGCCTCCACAGGGTGCGCGGACGGTCTGTGACTTTTGCGAAGGAAATGTGTGAGGGCTAACCCGTCTTGATAAGCAGCACTGTCTCTTGTTTCCGGTTGCCGGCACGAATGAGAGTTTTGCCAAGTCTCGAGGAGGGGCGTGGTGGTGAGTTTTGGCGATTCGACAAAGTTTCGCGGGCGACAGCAGTCTTGTGGTGTTGACGGCAGGAGACCGCGTTGGGCTGGATCGGTTTCGAAGGATGCTGCGGCCGGCCTGGCAGTTTGAGCCCCTTTTCAAGCGGCCTGATAGGCTCTAGTCGTGTGCAACTCTCCACTAGCTAAGGTAGCTACGCTGCTACGCAGGCTACTGTACAGTTATATGCAGCTATCCGCGCGTTAGCACTCGCCAAGCTGCCAAGTGGGCGACTGGGCTGGTTGGTAGGAACGGAAGCAGCCCAGCCAGCCAGCAAAATCGCAAATTGCACAGCACGAACCGAGTGTGACGGAGGGACCCTGGAAGCCTGGAGTGCGGCCGAGCGAGGGAGTGACTGACTGAGTGGGCGCTGGCACCAAGGTTACAGACGATATGCAGACGAGAATAATTATTTGTTATTAGAAGGGTTTCAAGCAGAGCAAGTCCACGACAGGCAAGAGGCCGGGATATGGTGGGATGAAGGGGCCGCGAAGTTATGTCTTTCCATGTCTTGGTGGGAGGGCTGCTCGTTTCAGATGCTCAGGGGAGGCGCAGCGTCTCTGGTACGTACCCTGCGCTCCTAGCAGGTCCCCTGGTACCTTGACACCTGTGAGTCCCAGTTGCTCACCCAAGAGGCAGTGACGTTTACTAGTGGAAGGTCAATGGGCTGTCAGGCCTGTCTCGCTCTGACAACCCCTGCGGCCCACCGAAAGATAGAGCCTATCCGTTCTGACGAGCTTAAGCCCCTGTCAGTCCAGATGTCCTTGACCATACCCTATTGTCCATCAAATGCGAAGCGCCTTGAGTACGGCACTGGGCACTTGGCGACAGTACCAATGAATTGCGGGATCGCCTCCAAATCCTATTCTTCTCTCTATATTTGCAACATGATGACGTTGAACTACCACTCACACATCCCTTCAGGTTTATTATCCGCCGTTTCTCAAGTTGCACTCGACCGCCCTGCTGCCCCGCAAACAGCAGCACGTCCCTGGAAATGTTCGCCAAATCCCACCAAATGACTTGTCCGTCATTGCGGATGCAGCAAGCCAAGTGGGCCGCCAGCCCTGGCAACAGCAAGCAACCCAGGCGTGGCGCATTGACGAAAGCGACACTATTCTCCACCGACTGACTGGTGAGCTGCGCGACGTGGAAATCGGATGCCTCACAGATCCAGCCACCAAGGAATAGGACAAATCCCAGAAGTGCGATGTATTCGACTGTTCTCCCTCAACGACGGGAGCGGTGCATAGTCGACTGCAAACAGGGATGTCACGATGGCCTTGGCAAGAAAGCCGACCTAGAAGAGACTTCCTGGACCCGCAGACCGTCTTGCATTGACAGGTCTTGTTGCAGAACCAGCCAGTCAGGCAGTCAGCAGCCATAGTCCACTTGATCGCGTTCTATCCTCACTTGCATCGGTCGATCCCCGACCAGCTTTTGCACAGCGCTTGTTGGACATCAAGCGCAGACAGACACGGTTCCCTTTTGCCATCCTATTGCGCATACATAGGGGTAGGTGTTGTACATATTCTGGTGGCCAGGGGCGGGAGGGAAAAAAAAAGACAGTCTGTCTGAAAATAGAAACACGCCTCCCGAGACACGCAAGGGCGGACGAATGATGGCGCAGTCCGGCTACCGAATTCATCAGTTGACTGCCAGTCCGATCAAGAGGGAGAGCCCCGTGCCATACCGCGCCTTGCCGTTACTGCCCCGCACGTTTGCTCAGCCTCAACGACACTGAACACTGGATCGCCCCAGTGTCGATGGTGTTCATGCCCTTTGCGGAAGATGCGCTAACTGCTTGGACGCCCTTAAGCGTCCTGTATGTAGCCGAAATTCCGCAGGATTGCTTTCGAGCAGCTTACGGCGGATCTGTCGTGGCTGACTGACAATAAAGAGGTGAACACATGAGGAGCTTCGCAATCGCTCTGGACACCATGAACAAAGTTTTGCATTGGAAACAAAATGCGACTACGTTGAAGGTTTCACTGGTCGAACCTTGCTCAGTTGATGGCCTCATAGCTGGCGATGTAGGACAGACTATGATGTTCGTCAGCTGCAAAGTGACCTGGGCCAGCCACAAGTCGACTCTCAGATCTTTTCAGGTTCCCTCGAGTGCCACCTTGGGTCCATATCCAGAGCAAGTAGCATGCAGGGACTCAGCGCAAGAAGGTCTTATACAGCTCAAAAACAACGAGGCTTAGATTCTGAGATGCATGGCTACAGTGGCGGTTCTGGAATACAGATCACTGGCGATTGGCTGGCAGCTCGTCTTCTATAATGCTTCCAGTGGTGGCGGGGGATCCGCAGTTGAGGGCTTCTTACAGGCCTCTCGTGGCGAGTATTGGGTAGTTTGCATGTCTGCATTCGTCGTATGTGCAGCAGCTATGAGTAACAAATAGGTTGTGCTGGGCCATCTCGCATATATCGAGGTGATGCCCAACGGGATCACAGCGTCAAAGACTCATGGTCGGAGCGTGGTGGCTGTGTGTTGTGATATGTCTAGCCGCAGTGGGCGAAGCCGGTCTGGGTGCGAAGATGAGTTGCTGATTACTAAGCTATTTATGATCTGGCTGACCCAAGATTACGATTGGGAGAGTCTGAGGTGCAGGCCTGAGATTATCGCTGTTTTGCGGTCTTGTCGGCACTCGACTGGAAGCAGGAGCACTTTGGCAGGTCAGTCTCATGGGCCCCACTAAAACATTTGCCGACACGGCACCGAGACACTTTTCTCGGCAGATGATGAGAGGATGGGATATCAACATGCCCACGAAAGAGAGCACAAAGACATGACACAGAGTAGCAATAATTAGATCCTCAATACTAATAACAGGAACGCGCATCGCGCCAAGGAGAGGGAAGTGCAGGAACAACGTTGGAAAAACGCCAATGCCGTGCGCGATGACGATCGGCTACAGCACTGTCTGCACTCGGACTTCTGCGCAAGGATTCACTTTAAGAACAAGGTCAGGAGCTCGGCCTGTCCCGTCAAGCGAGGAATCGTGGCCTTTGAATGTCCCTACTGCGCGATCAATCTTTGCCAGCTTTGTGTAGATGAGTTCTCGGCACAGCGCCAGAAATTGGCAATGATGGCGACTCCATCCCTTCCAGTCCCATTCAGCAAGCTACAGCTGCAGACGAAGATTCTGACGGAGACATCTCCCAGCTTTGCGACACCGACATGAAGGAGGCCTTCAGCCCTATCAGAGCTGCTGTCAACGAAAAGAGTAAGATATCTGCCAAAGACAAGCACAAGCAGACGTGCGATCACAGTCAGGCGACTGGGGATCTGTTCAAGAGAGGTTATTTGGAAGACTGTGACTCCCTAGCTGGCAAATTTTCTGTCCGCAGGAACCAAGAATTTGTTGTTGCTGCGCAGAGGGCCATGAAGCCGAAGTCCACCAAGATGCCAAGCTGGCTGTCAACGACGAATGAGCCTCGCAGATCCAGCCAACTTCGAACAAAGGATTCGACGGGCAGCAACAAGAGTAGCGAAAAGTTTCGGCAGAGCCATTATCGCATATCCAGTGGGGCACGACTCGCAAATCGTGTTGAAATTATCTCCGCTCCAGAAGTGCACCGATGTACAAAAGCTCAGTCGCATCGAGGCACATTAGGAGCTCCCTGTCAACAAAAGGGTTGAAGGATCACTGTTGGAACCATAAACAAGGAGGTGCCACGGGGCGTGACGCCGGAAAGTCCTGAAAGAACAGTATCGGAATGAGCAGTGACTCGGCGAGAAGAGTTGGGAGGCAATCTGGAAAGGCCGCGGGGGTTTTGACCTTGGGATAAGTCGACTGTGACCAAGAGCAGCCTTGGTATTCGCGGTCGTCACATAGACGAGCGTCTCATCTTTCTCGAGGTCAGCATTTACAAGTTTCTAGCTTCTCAGCCAGCCATGTCATGAAGACACAAGGTCTTGGATGGCAAGACTCACGGCTGCAACCGTCACCAGAAAGATAAGGTCGGGGGTTAGGGTTGAGTATTTGCACAGTTTCTGCATCGCAGGAGACATCGGAATGTGCAACCCAACGCCTGACCCGCAAGCGCGTGCTGCGGCTAATATCAGGCAGCTTGTTGGCCAGCATGGAGATGAAGGATGCAAGCAAACCTCACGAGACTGTGGAAGTGGATGCAGAGTACGGAGTACAAGAGGCAGAAGGAGGGCTGCCGAGGATGCCGGAGCGGTTTCTACAATCAAGCAGCAGTGATTTCTAAGCAGGCAGCGCAACAAAGTGAGGACTTTGGGGGGGCAAGGTAGCATCACGATGGTCCCCTACCTGTGGTGATTCAGATGTTTTGATCATAACAGTATATGCAGTACAGAGTGAGCACTCTTGCTATTGAAGCTTTTCAAGGCGTGTGTGGTTACGTGCAATGTCACAAATCTCAGAACGTCACAATGGACCGCACGGGGCTCTTGCTGGCCTTTTTTTATGTTGCTCTCCACTGATCAGTGATCAACAAGGCGGCCAGTAGATTGCGGGTAGGCTCGTCCCAGGCTGCCAAGTCAGGTCAGGTCGGATTTATAATATCATCTATTTTTCTTAGTCTCTCTGGCACGGCTCTAGCTCCCGAAACGACGGACAACAAAACACAATTTTCCCGACCATACTTGACATCGTTCATATTTACTCAACATCGACCCAGGCCACAGGTCGCTACTCCGTACACTTACATTGCATATCTAATCGTACTTACGAATACACAACAATTGATTGACCCCCTTCGCCCACACCCACGCAATCATCCCACTTGTCGCGCCAGTCGCATCCAGTCGCCATTGAGAAATATTGCGCGATTGCTCTGACATCTGCTGGGACCCCGGCCACAGCCTACATTAGTCACAGCGGCTCGCTTGGGGGGCTCCTCTTCTCGTCTGCACTTTGCTCGTCGAGGCTTGCTACGATATTACACAAAACCACCGGGGTTTGTGCTTGCCGGCCCGGGTCTGTGTGTGCGCGAGTGTGCAGAAAGGGTTAAGAGGCACCAGAGCAAGCTTGGAAGTCTTGAAGCGTCCGGCGTGGGCTGCTTTCTCCGTCTATATAATTGGTCTGACTACCTTTCTTCCTCTTGGCTCGCTGGCCTTGACCTGGTTCCAGGAATTTGATCTTCCCAAAACGGCCTGCGAGCCCTGTTTCTAATCTTGATATCGCTTTCAGATCGACCCTCTGCCGCCTATTCGTCCTTCTCCGTTCTCGGCCGGGTTCTCTATCCTCGTTACGGGCCAAAGTGCCTCTGCTACATTAATTTCACAGTGTCCGCGCGCCCTAAGCGTCAGTGATGATGCTGTGAGGTCACTTTTGCGGCGGCTGTGGTTTTCCCCCCTCAATTTTAAAACCTTTGTCTCTTTTGGTCGAGGCCCGGTTCAATCTCGGATATCATCGGTATCTGTTTTCAGTAAAACGTCACAACGGACGGCCCAATTCAACCATCCAAGTTGGTCGGTTGTGTTTGTCAATACCGAACAGTCTCAGCACCCAGCCAGGATCTTTCAAGGGAAACACCCCCCCCCTTCCAATTGGCTCTTGCTTCTTTGTCTTTGATTTATTAGACCATGGGTCTCTTGTACGTTGTTCGAGCTCAGCCCTTCCCAAGGTATTCCACCAAAAATTAGCACTTGCTCACAGCTTTATTGAAATTAAAGGGCTCTCGGTACGGCGTTGGACTGGCCTGATGCCAAGAAAAATGCCGATCAGGTGCGCGATTGGGGCATCAAGGTATGCAAAAAATCTCTTCATTCATATAATTGCTTACGCTACCTCTCGAACTCTCAAAGAGGTTTTTCTTTCGGTGCGTATGGGAGACCACAAGCTGATGGCACGCAAATAGCAATTGCTCGAAATATGGAACAAGGCAAAGGGAAAGGAGGCAGATGCCATGCTGTGGGGTGATGAAGTAGGATTCTGCCCTCTTTCTGGTGCGGCGTTCGTGCCGTCAGAGACCAAATGCTAATGCTGCAGCTCAGGTCGAGTACCTCGTGGTCGTGTACGGCAAGGACAAGCGCGAGGTGCTCCTCTCGCTGCGCCAGGCCGATATTCTCGAAGCCCTGGCCTCAGACAAATCCCTCGTGGCCCAGGGCGGGTGTGTCCCTGCTCTTCAGGATGTTCCTGGAATGAAGTGAGTCGAAAAGGATGCTTCCCAGTGACGTACTGGTGAACTTCTGCTCCTTCAGGGCCGTCGCTGATTTATCCGTCCTTCTCAATTGCATATAGCGCCAATGAACCGCTGCCAGTATTCCATCCGGAATTTGGACGGTTCATGCTTGAAGCCACGCCGGGCAAGCCATGGGGCATAGAGTTTAGAGAGCTCCTCAATGTCGAGCCCAACATGATTCTTCGACGAGTCGTCGCAAAGGATCACATGCGCTCAGATGAGTATCCCATCACCCTGACGACATTCCCCATGATTGGCCGCCCTGGTGTCTTCACCGACCCGTACTACCCGGTATCGGGATCCAAGTTGCGCTCGCAGTTTGTACCCGACGAGATTGCCAACCCGCACATTCGCTTTCCTACGCTGGCCGCCAACATCCGCTGGCGCCGCGGACGTAAGGTCCAGGTCAACGTGCCCGTGTTCAAGGACAAGAACACACCATGGCCCTGGAAGGACCCGACAGTCAACTACGACCTGCACAACTGGCCTGAGGACGACGATGTGCGCAACGGTGCCGCACCCGACAATTTCATTCACATGGACGCCATGGCATTTGGCATGGGCAGCTGCTGCCTGCAAATCACCTTTCAAGCTAAGAACATTACTGAGGGCCGCAAAATGTACGACCAGCTCAGCCCCCTTGGACCGATCCTGCTGGCTCTAACGGCGGCGACGCCCATCTACAAGGGCTTCTTGGCCGACACGGATGTGCGGTGGAATCAGATCAGCCGTGCTGTGGACGATCGAACGCCAGGAGAGCTCGGCGAAAAGGTGAGCGAGTATATTGCGCCGTTTACGACGTGGTGTTCTACATTCGTAGACTCTGATCTGGTCAAGCAGCTGACAGCCAAGCAGCCACTTACAAACGACCGCTGGCGCATTCCCAAGTCCCGCTACGCATCCAACTCGACGTACATTTCGACCGATCACCGCCTGCGGCCCGAGTATCTCGATCCAAACCTAGTGATTGACGAGTCCATCAAGGCGAAATTGCTTGCAGGCGGCATGGACGACCGGCTTGCGACACACTTTGCACATCTTTTCATCCGCGATCCGATTGTCATTTTCCAGGAAGATCTCGAACAACTCGACATGGATAAGACGGACCACTTCGAGAACATTCAGTCAACTAACTGGCAGCACATGCGCTTCAAGCCCCCGCCCGCAGGCAGCGATATTGGGTGGCGTGTTGAGTTCCGGCCCATGGAGATCCAAATTACGGACTTTGAAAATGCGGCCTTTGCCGTCTTCATCGTCCTCGTTACACGCGCCATCCTCTCGTTTGACCTCAACTTTTACATTCCTATCGCCAAGGTTGATGAGAATATGGAGACAGCGCACCGCAAGGATGCTGTGCTCAACGAACACTTTTATTTCCGCAAGACGCCCTTTAGCGTCCGCACGCCCCGTGCCAGCGGGGCTTCAACACCGAACGGAGGCGGTGGCGCCGCCTTCAGCCGACCACCAACTCCCCTGGGCCCCGTCGAGGATGAGTACCGGCTCATGAGCATCAACGAGATCATCAACGGCACTGCGGCCGCCACCGCCAATGGGTCAGAGGAGCTCGACGACCACGAAGAAGGAGGCTTTCCTGGTCTTATCCCGCTCGTCGAGAGCTATCTTGATAGCGTCAATATGGACGTTGTGACGCGATGCGAGTTGGCGACATACCTCGATCTGATCCGGCGACGGGCAAGCGGAGAGCTATGGACGGCAGCGAAATGGATTCGCGAGTTCGTGGCGGGCCATGCGGCGTACGGGTCCGACAGCGTGGTGCCGGAGGAGGTCAACCGGGACTTGATCGGTGCTGTAATTGAGATTGGTGAGCGGGAGTGCAGCGGAGAGGGCTTCAACGGGCTCGAAGGCCGCATACCTCATTTCGAAAGGCTCATGGGCGGATTCCGGCGCAAGAGTCGGTGTGGCGGTGACAAGGCTAAGAAATGAACGACAGCTGGATAGAGTTCTGCACATTGGATCTTGATGGTTCGTTTTTGAATTGGTAGGCAATCGTCCTTTCTTTTGTTCCCTTTCTCTTTGGTTAACTGCACGAGGGAAGTATTCGAATGGATTTATAGCTAGAGCGGTGATGGTGAGGTCAAAACTGACGTACTTATTGCATTGTTTGTATACGATTAGAACATAAGAGTGAGTAGACTGCATCGTTCCAAGACTTGTTGGAAAGCTTCTTGATTCATCTGATCTGTATGGTTAGGAGCTGGATCCAGCCTTTTGTTCTTGATGTTTTAACATCTGAAAGATTGTCCAGGTAGCGTATAGGGGTTAAGGGCAGTTTGCAATGCCAGGCAGGTGTATCTACCAAGTCCATCGCAGTTGAGCCCGTCCTGTGGTACCTTCTCCTTTGCGCAGAAGTGTCTTCTCTTTCTTTTTGGCTCCCGCAAGCTGACTGATGGGACCGAGCTGTGTCTTTCCTCCTTCCACTTTCTGTGATTGCTCAGTAGGATCAGTCATCACCGCCATTCAACGACTCAATCCATCAACCAGTTCCTCGCCACCAAATGGTGTTTCCAGCACGTTCCTCTTTGGAAATGACGGCTTTTCATCCCAAGATATCGGCCAAGCTTCATTGCACACAATACTCGGCGGGCATAACCGGACAGAAAGGATCATAAACAATTCACTTTCCTGGAACGAATCGGTCCTACCAAAAAGATTTGTCATCTGCAAAAATGTTCGACGCCTTCATTGTACGCTTCTTCTTTGTCCAGATCTTTCTGGGCGCCGCTGCCCTCATGACACAGGCGCGTCCGGCTAAGGCGCCGTTGCCATTGAAAGCGTCCTAGGAGCGCACCGACTTTGGATCTTGTTCAACGGCCAGCAATGGCGCGTGCGTCGTACGAGTTTCTGCCACAGCGCCATCATCAAGGGAGCCGCTGCATGGTACTTTCAAGCCTGCAATAACAGCTCCTTTGGTCATCACGGCCGCCGAATCTGATGTTGTCACGACAAATACGCACACAACACAAACATTTACCATTTTTTCGACAACAGCAGCAGCAACTCCTGAAACTGCCTCAACGACGTCAACGACCATCCTAAAACACTCTACACCCCTTGGGCTTGAAGCTTTGTTACAATTGTTACAGCTGCTCTCGCTTAGTGACAAGGCTGAGGAAATGCTACGCCTTTTAGGTTTGCAAGCTGGCGAATCCGTCGAACACCTCGTGCCTCGACTTATACAAGCCATGAAGCAATTCTGGGAATCATCGATTGGACATGACTGTGGCGGTTCTTTGGACGCGATTAGTGCTCGATGATTACTCGTTGAAACTAGCCAAAGGAGGCTGTGGAAATTGCAACTTACGAGGTAGGCTGGCAGAGAGTCTAAAAGCAGTATTGTATCATTATTACAGCATTCGTGAATGACATTGGTAACACAGCAAGCAGTCTCTGAATCACTTCTCAATGACGTGTCAAATGTCAGTTGTCAACTTCAGCCTCAAATATATCATGAACAGCTATCTGGTCTTTCGAGATTGGTGAAGCCCGTCGATGCGCTTTGGATACACTGACCTACTATCAGCATACAGTCTTCTTTGGTATTTGTTGACGAGACCTGCATCAGATCGATACATCAATTTACATGAGCCATCGAATTCGATTTACTAATTCACCCATAGGGATATAAGCGCACTCTATCCCCGTATGTCGTCCGCACTTCACCAAAGACTTTGACCGGGCCGGACCGGACGCGGCTTAGACACTGGCGCATCGTATGAGTGGACGTCAAGACCGAGCGGCGCATTACGTGCATTCACTGCTGCGCTGCTTTGCATTGCCTTGCCTTGCCTTACCTTGAAATATGCACTTACAATGTGCCAGAAGTTGAGTCTACCAATCATGAAGTAATCCCAGCCAAAACAAGAAACTGCCGCCGCCAATAGCAGCGTGTCTTAACCACCCTCACCAACCCCTTTTCCTTCGGCGTCTCCACATGATCATAGTGAAAGACACATGTCTCTTTCGGAAAGAGCGAGGAGACGCTTTGAATGGACATTTAGGTCATGGACGAACTGGCCGACTGACTATTTGCCGCTACTTCAAGTCAAAATGAAAGGAAAAGGCTGAGACTGACATCCCGCCACGGAATGGACGGGGTGAACGGCCCTCCGAAGAAAGGGCCTGGAAGCGGGAACTGGAAAAGGCGGCCCGCTGATGGGCCAGCGGGCATGAACGGTTTGGGCGGTTAGAGTGAACACCATATTTTTGACACTCGTCTCGGGGTTTTCGGGCAATGAACACGGTCTGCGGTGTGGTTGATTTTGGCTGGCTTGGCGGGTTGTCTTATTTGGTTTTGGTTGTCGTTGTGTTGGCTGATATTCTCGTGATATGGCGGCTGGAGTGAGAAGTGCTCAACTGCCGGTCTCTTTGCAACGGTTTGCACAAGCCATCTAGACAGCCACAGTCCAAGCGAGCCTAGACTTATCTATAAATGGCTCAATGAACAATCGTATTTGATGGAGGACGCTTTTGAGATTTGTGATAGCTTCCACTGTCCTCTCCCTTGCCATATCTTCATTCTTTCCTACAATGTCTCCATAAACTCTTGTACATGTGGAAGCAGAGGCAATTTCCTAGGGCTTGTAGCCGCTTCAGCCAAATAACGCAACAAGCTGTGTTGTGTCCTGCCATGATCGGAATATACATTATGAGGCTAATGCAAGCACGGCATTGCCTGCCAGCCCACATACATTCTTACATACATACATACATACTATGTAGTACATACACGTTCGTCACTAAACCCGAATCTGAACCTGTTTTATCTGTCTGTGGGTTGTGAAGCAAATGACAGCGTTTAGGCCGTCCACCAATCATTAGCCGCTTCGTTCACATCTATATTCATTCAGATATGTGCGTGCGTAACTTGGTTTCGCCCGGCCTTTGCATATGTCGATCTAGGCTATGGACATATAGTCACCCAGCTGTGAAACGGAGTGACATCCAAAACTGCTTCGGCGATAATGTATACGCGCAGTTGGTTCTTACCAAAACGAGTATTTTCCGATGCATGCGTCGAGCTGAGAAAGAAAGACATTTTTTAAAAAAAATTTAAAAATTTGAGTGGTTGCACAAGAAAGTAAGGGAGAGGACATCATGATGGAGTCCAGCGCCTACTAGATGTTCTGGAAATCAAAGTAGATAGAACAGGAGGCCAAAAGAGCATGAGATAAGAAAGAGGACAAAAAGAAGCCAAGAATCTGTCGAGTCTTCTTCGCTAGTGCTTAGTCCGTAGAACTTTTTCTCAGCTTGATCCTAGACTTACGAAAATCCTTTTGAGCCAGTTATGATGCACTGCACCAACAGCCGTCCCTCTCGATTCCTTTTCTCGGATTGCCTGAGAAGCACTCTCTCACATTGCCCAAAATAGCTCATGCGGACCAGCCAAGAAGGAAAAGAAACCACGATTTCTGCGTCAAATGACAGATGTCAAATTTAATTGTCTTGTCCCTCTACGCCACTTCCACCCGACCCCAATGCTGACTACGGCTCGACTAGACATGCCATATGTAGTCGCTTTTGATGACGGTCCATCAATGACAAGGGCTTGCGTAGACAGCATAGCACAGCACAGCCAAAAGCAACAGTACTACATGATGAACAGCAAACAGAATGAGTGAATTGCTTAAATTTGGGCAATTTGTTGTTGTTGCAACAACTACTTTTGAGCCACTGTTTTGCTTTTATATGACACTCTGAACCAACACCAGGAACCAGAACAAATCGTCATGTTGCACAATGTCGGCTCGTTGGTTCGACCGCTCTTGCTGGATCAACAGAAACATGTATTCTGAGGGATATCGTCCGTGAACGAGAAATCGATCTTCTCACTCATGAATATCCAACTGTCAGCTCAGCCGCCAAGGAAAAAGCACACAGCCTACTCCCGCCTGTGCCCGAGACTGTTCGAGCGACCAAAAAAGCACTTGTTTCAAGGCGTCTTTGATGAAGTGGGCTTTCGATCAAGGCCTTGCTACTGATAATGGATAGAGAGTAATTGATACTCTGCACCAATGTGAAGAACTAGCACTTGACACTTTCGGGATTCAATATGAACGATCAAGGGCCACTTGCCGGCAGACCGGTGACATGTTTGTGGCTGGCTCATCAGTCTCAAATCAGAGCACGTATGCACATAATTACAAAAGCCACGAGCCATAGCCATGAGCAACTCAATACAACCTGCGAATTACTGATAGTGTATAATATCACGTCATATTATAGCTAGCCGACCATAGCATATCTCACGGATATTGGCTACTCAAATACCAAGGCTGAAGACGAGCTTGGGATACATCGTTTTGGTCGTGTCTAATTGCTACTCTTTCACCTTGAGCGGATCGAGGTCGCCTGTAACGGAAGATGAGCTGGTCGTATGCATTCAGAGATGTCCTTTGAGAAGGACAAGACATGAACATTGATGTGAGTGTTTGTCGAAGTTATATGTCCGTGCTGAAACCTCTCTCTCCCTCTCGTCCACTCATCCACCTGCCTCACAAAACCATTTGACCAAACCGACAGGCTTCACCAACCATCCACACAAGCCTTCAATACACACCTTTTCAGCTACCCACCAGGCTATCCAATTAACAACACGAGCCACGTGCTTACGACGCTAAATAGATAATGGCTTCCCCACTCCCTCCCCTCCCTCCTCATCCACAGATCTACAGAGTTCATCTTGCGTGTAAACAAGAATTTAGACCGAGAAACTCGGAGCTGGCACCATCACCACCGTCCACATCACAGGTCTTTGCAAAATAATCGAGTCACAATCTGTTTGGCTTGGAAAGATAGAGCAAATAAGAGAAACGTCATGGCAACCCCAAGAGATTACAGCTGCTACCTCGTTGAAAGTGGACTGGATCTGAATAGCTGCTCAAATCGCGCCAGTGCCAGCGCCAGTAGTGGAACTGACTGCTGAGCGTGAGCCAGGACCAGGCGAGATCTTGATGAAGTCCGGTATATAATCGCGATGATCGAAGGCTACATTCTTACCGCGAGGAGATGTCCAAATAAGGCAGTCTATTGGTGCTCTCTTGGGGTGTTCGACACAGCGCATGCCGAATCCTATCTCATGAGAATCGATCATCAACTTCAGCGTTACATGTATATCCTGATTTCCAAAGCCGAGACACTACCAATGCTGTCTTACCGGACCTTCGGTGTTGAACAAGGGGGGAAAATCAAATCTAATGTGCGTACTAGCGCAAGGGACCAAATTTAACAAGAAGGAGCTTCTTCCTTGGCTCTAGTTGCTTAGCTTGACGCGATTCCGCACCAGAAAACTAGTCGAGCGGGTAGATTAGCTTGGCTTCTGGCTTCGAAGGACCACAGAAGCCGTGGACTCCACCTTTCTGATAGGCACGACAAGGAGATGGTCTATTTGGGAAAGTCAGCTTCACTTATTTCCAGATTTCTGTGCTCTAGTTTGCCAGATTCAAGATGTCTCAAAATTTCCCTGTATGAGGCCGAGAGAATTTTTTTTTTTTCACTCCTTTATCGAAGAAAGGTAGAAAGAAGGAAAGAAAGGAAATTGGCGCGACAACGAGGAAAAAAACAAAACAACTGATAGAGGGCGTGCGTCTTACCTGAGGGGCGCTGCAGATGGAGCTGACTTTGTCAAACAGTTTTTTTCTGACTTGACGAATAGACGTTGCGCACGACAAGTACACTTCGCTTATGATTTTGAACTACTATGTAGACCGACTGACCCGGGGTGGATCTTTCGTCGTGCGGGCCTGGGATGACTGTGATTAGCAATTGTGTGGCGGGCGTCCGATGTAGGGCCACAAGCTTGAGGAATGATATCTTGTAGGCAAGCAGTTGTGGCGGGCCATAGCAGAAGAGAAATACATGTAGCCACGTACCTCATCTTATGTGTAGAAGAACCGCAATCAGAGAGATACATGTAGATTCCTCTCTTTGCTTTCGACAAAAGGAACAAAGCCTGCTCGCGTATCGTTGCACCTCACGTCAAGTACTATGAGGATCTTTCCACTGAAATGTTCAAGTCACAACAACGAGCAGCAGCTTTTCGTACCACGGCTTCTGACATGAACCGATATCTCCTGCAATTACAAAAGCGCTGAAAAAAAGGCTTGCGTATGTCTGCCCTCGAATAGGTCATAGTGATGTACTCTGGGCTGTGTCAGTCGCACTCAAGACCGCTACAAAGTAGGAGTTTGAGTGCGATGGCTGGCGCGGTAAGAAAATCGCAGATGTCAGCAAAGCGCAAATTTCCGAGATTCCGCAAGTGCTACTCAGACGTCGATCCTCGGCACAAGCGTTGATGGGAGGCTGTAAGTTGTGGCATGAAATGCTCTTGCTCACGTACAAATCACGCCGAAAACCAGCCTTTTCGTCAGAATGTGGTCCGAAATACGCATTTTCCGCACGTGGACCATTTATTGCTGGGCTCGCGCGAAGAGATGACAATGGTATGAGCGCAAAGACAATCTGTTCCGGTCTGTTTCATCCGCTGCCGCATAGGTGAGCCAAATGACCGGCAGACGACTTGAATCGTGCTATGAATTCTTTACAAAATCGTCGAGGCTTGGTCTGAAAAAATATTATTGATCGAGTGCTGAACAGAGACGTCGGGCCCAATCGAGGATATGAGTCTCCATGAGTGGAGGAGTTCAGCAAGTGGCCCACCAGATCGGCACTTATGGTGTACCATAGCCTTCATCAGAGGGGCCCGGTGTCCTCAATTCGAAGGCGTCCGATGTAACTTCGTATACACTCCAAATGCAGGTCGCAAACACGTGGAGGTGCGAGGCATGATGTTGCATATGGATGTACCGGCGAGACAGCGAACAGACGAGCAGAAGAATGGTTCGGACTGGGCTATAGGATTGATCGAAGGATCGAGTGCTACGCACACACGAAGTAAAGTATGGGTTACCGCGTGGAATGCAGGCTATTCGCTAGTCAGCAGGTACCGTCAATCGAGCGTCAGGCCGTATACAGTAATCTGCCCGCCCAGAGGTTCCGCGATGGGGATATGCGATGAGGGTGGATGGTGAATACCGCTCAGCCCAGTGGCGAGTTGCAGGCCTGAACGGCACTATGTCCTGGCCCGGATCCCATTGCGGATAAGCGGCGACCATAATCGTCCCAGTCTGGCAAGCCCCTATTCTCTCTGATTGTTGGTCTCCATGGATGGCCTCGGAGGTGCTTGCGCATTAGTCTGAGCCGCTAGGAGGGCCAGACGAATTTGCCCTGTTGATTAGGGAGGACAGAGAGTCGGCGCTGCTGTGGGAGTTTGGCAGGTGGGAAGAAGATCAACGACAAGTTGAAGACCTTAATATGGGAAATCCATAGATTGAATTGAGATGAATATCATCGAACGGCTAATGCAGTCGATATTTAGGTATCAAGAAGGCAAAGAAGTCACTCAGTGCCGAGGCAGGTTCAACATGCTGCTCGGTAAATACAACACAGGCAGTAGCGGGAGCCCCGCTTCCCTCGTGGTTGCCTCGTGGGGAAGGAACAAAAGGTCCACGTACTTCGTAGTTTTGTCGAACAAACCGTGCTAAGCTATTTTGCGGATGAATTGTTTGTTCACAGATTGAAGTTCACAACTTGTCCACCAGTGGTGCGCAACTTGCCCCGGTTCTTGCAACAGCCAATCCAGATTCGAGAGCTGCAGGTGATTGGACGTGGATCCTCGACACAGAGGAGGTTGAAGGGAACAGCTTTGGGGGCTGGGGACGGGGGATCCTGCCCTACACCAAGGCGCTACTGGCGAATAGTACAGAAGACTTGTGTACTGGGGCTGCTGCAGTGGCATTCTTAGGGTCTTTTACAGGCTATTCACTGCACCAAATAGAGGATCCATAGATGTACGCAGTGTTTGCTGGGACTAGGGAATATGTAATCGATACAATAAATCAGTAACTACACAAGTACTTGCGGTATCGATAGTATACCACATATCGGCGATATAAGGTTGGACCAGCCATTCGGGCCTACCACTCAAACAAGGCAAGACAGCATGTCGATTAATTACTGGAGGACGGCCTGGCAGCGGTTTGGGAGCAACTCGAGACGTTGTTGGCTTCATGTATTGCCTCGCTAGCCCTGTTTGTCGTCCAGCAGAGCCTGGGGCTGCCCTGTGGCCCCCACCTAGGCCCTGATTGCCAGATTGCCTGCAGCAGAAACGGACGGCGCAGGGGCCCCCAACCCCACCCCAAATTGGCCCGGGGCCCCTGACTGCCATGGCCGAACCCACTGCAATGGTACTTGCGGAACCTCGCCCGTTCCAGGGTCAAGGTCCAGGGCAAGAACATTTCAAAAGGGTCGTTGCAGGGCAGAAGGGCAGCAGGCGGGGCGTTCTTTTGTCAGGTCTCGTCAATTCGTCTTGTTTGTTGTCGTCGACGTCGTCAACTCTTTCCCCCCTCCATTTTTCTTTTCTTTCTTCCATCAACATTTCAGTCAGGTCCGACCTCACCCGCCAACTTCCCAGACGGCCTTCCTCTTCTGTTCTGCCCAAGCTGTCTCAACGTCCACTAACCTTCCCACCTGAGCCAAGGGCGTACATCGCGTGGCCCACAGTCCGCACTCGAGATTCCAGACCTCCGATCTGCCTTCTGCCGACCTTCCCATTCCGTCTCGCCCTGTCTCTTGCGGCACTTGGCCCGCGACGCTCCCGACTGCGCGGCGCCCACCACACAAAAAAAGACCCGACCCCATTCCAGTCCAGTCCGATCCAACCTCGCGATCCGCTTTCCATCATTGACTTTAGTCCGACTCTCGCGCAACGACTCTCGTCTCGGCTAGGTACGTTATGCCACGACTTGTGCCACTTGAAAGCCGTCTTTCCAGCCCTCGTGGGCCGTCGTGCCTCAGCATATTGCCCGATACACTCTCATGTCGTGCCACCTTGCTCGCCCCCTCTCCTGGGTGCTTCGGTCAGCCTGGGAAAGCAAGAAGCAAGAAACAAGAAACAAGAAACAAGCCTCTGCAAGTGCTGCATGGCTGGCCTTCCTCTGCCTCTTTCTCTCTTTTTCGCCTGCTCGCCGCGGGCTGACGGGGCCTTCTGCTCTCTTTTGCGCCTCGCAATCTGCAAGCAATGCTCAGCTTCTGGAGAGCTTGTGACCTGCGCCGGCATTTGGGATGAACTAGCTGATGTGGGCATGGGGCAACTAGATTTGTATGTGGTGTGTCTCCGGTCACCGCCACCGCAGCGTGTCTCTGGGACGTGTGCAGCGCTTGGCTGGGCGAAAGGGGCCGGTGGTCCAGGCCCGTCACACCCTGGACGCACGCACTACAGCAGCTACAGCGCTACCGCACCGCTGAATGGCCCCCTGTGTTGCCCGCGCGCCCACCCATTACACCCATCTCTGCAAAGTTGCAGCGCTGACGGCATGCTTGATTACCTTGAATGTCTTGGTTGTTCTCTTCGCGCCGTTTCTGCGTCGTTGCAGCAGCCCATCCATCAAATGATTGATCCCAGGCAATCTTGTAGTCAATCCTCCTCAATCCTCCGTTACCACCCTTCCTGTCAGCATCCTACCCCGTCCTAGCACTAGTCCTCCTGCACTTGCCCATCATCCAAGGCTAATTTTGGCTCGGCCTCTCCATTTTCTGTCCCACCTGGAAAGGGCTGCAAGCAGAAAGGAACCCCACGTCGATCCTCATAAGCACTTCTTCTCACCACTCTGGCGCTGCTCTTTGCGCGTGCGCGCCACATCTCCAATATTGCCTTTGCTCTCTCCCTCCTCGCCTTCGAGCCAAGACAGAACAAGTTATTCTGCTATCACCAGGACGCGTGTGCGAGCGTCTACGCGACATAGCACCCTCCGCTTGACCACACTTTGAGGGTTTTCCCCACACATCATTGTTCAGACCTGTTTCAGCCCCCAGCGCTTCTTACATAGTATTGACGATCCTGACGCTGGCCTTGATACTAATTGACCAGCAGCTTGCCGTTCTAATCGGTAAACCCCTCGGATTGTCGCACTTTGGTACATCCAACTCACCCGCCTGGCGCATCTTGACCTGCTCTTATCCGCCGACACGGCATACGGCATATTCATCCTCCCTAACCGCCTTTGTGTGAGGCAACAACTCTGAGGGTCTCGTCAGGCAAACGGCCCAACGATAGTGCGGCGCGCAGCCGACCTTCTGGAAGAAAAAACGGGGAAAAGAGCGAATAGCGAGAGAGCGAGTGCTGGCTTGACTGCCGACGTTACACCAGCACCCTAACATGCTCTCTTAGCAACGCTGCAGCGCGCAATACAAGCCCAATATGACGTCCCCTTTTGAGATCAGCATGTCTCAATTCTCACCAGACACGTCCCCTATCTTTTCCAGACCTGGAGTAACCAGGTCGAGGACGCAGAGCATGTCCAGCGACAAACCATCCACCGTTGCTCAGAGTGTCATGTCGCCGCCAATTTCCGTCTCGCCAGAGGCAGCCTTCATTGCTGCGCCCTCGGCCTCTCAGATAGTCACCAACGACCATGACAGCCATGCGGATGCCTGGTACGACCAACATGGTGTTCAATCGTCTGGCGAGAGTGTGGAGGTGTCGGATGCTGCCCTGCATCAACTTAACAATTTTCTCGACCATCTTCTCTTCAACTTCCTCGCCCTGGCCGGCTCGACCTCGCTTGCCAACCTGCGTCCTGCCGTTTCAGACGTACTAAAGCCAAAATTGGCCAAGGAAGCCATCAACAACGCCGACGAAGAATTGCGCGAATATCTGGGTGGCGATGATGACGACGAGTTCCTCGACAGCCCCGTCACCACATCTCAGAGAGATTGGGACCTGGAGCTCGCCTGGAAGAGAGCCCGGCTTAGGTGCATGGTTTATTCTTCACTGGGTGACATGGAAGAGGAGGACGAAGACCGTCACATGGAAGAAGGTCTTCTGAGCGATGAGAATGATGAAACGTCTGGAAGCAGTGTGACTCCTGCAGTGGCCATCTTCCTCACTTCCATCCTTGAGTATCTGGGCGAGCAAGCCTTGGTTTCTGCCGGACAGGCCGCCTGGAACCGATTGCGTATCAAGCACGATAAAGAAATCAAGCAAAACAACAAGAATTCTTCGGATTTCGTTGACAGGGTCGCCGTGGATGAGGTGGATATGGAGCGCGTTGCTCTGGACCGAACACTGGGCAGACTATGGAGAGCCTGGAAAAAGCGCGTTCGCTCTGGACACGCAAGTGTCGATCTGTCGTACAGGCCCGCCTCGCGCGAGAAAATGTACCACCAACGTCTTGGTAGTCTTTCTGCTGCCGACGGCGCCATATATCCGCCAGTGCGAGAGAGCGCCGACGAGGTCGAAGAGGAATCTCGTCAAGACCAAGAAAGTACTCCAGCGAGGACTAATGAGGAACAGCTTGCTGCAGCTATCCCTCTACCCATGGGTGAGAGAGACGTCGACGAAATTGAGTGCCCTGGACTTGCCTACTACAGCGACGATGCCACGGAAGAGGACGACGAACCCAAGGAGCTGACCGCCTCGACACGACCGAAGAGTATGATGATTTATTCTTTCTCTGGCGATGAACAAGCGGCGCCCGTCAAGGCTTCTGAGCCTCCGATCACCCAAATCGCATCCAGGAGACGTGCCAGCTCCCTTCCGCCACAACTTGCTTCTGCGAAAGATAAGCGCAGCAAGGTCACTGGTTTGGCTGACCCTGATCAGGCTTCTTCTGCCCTCGAACAAGATGTGGTCGACGAAAACACAGCCGTTACCGCCATGAAGGCCACTGAAGCGGCGCCAGTTGAGATCGGCGACGAACCTTCCGCACAGCCGGCCAGCGAGACCCAAACGGAGCAAAGAGTTAATGACCTGATTGAGGGTCTGGCTATTGTAGCGCCTGATGCAGCTGAGAAGCTCGCCGAAGACGACAACAAGGACGCGGAAGAGGACGATGGTGATTCAGTGTATGAAGATATTGAGGAAGCACAGATTCTCACTTCGTCGAGAATTTCTATTGGAGGTAGTATTTCCGGTAGAAGCGACTCACCCGCCAGCTCTGACAGGGGAAGCCGTCCGCCACTGTCCATTCATTTACCCGTTAGAACTGGGTCTTTGAGATTGGTGGATGTGTCAAGTCCTCGCACCCCGTCATCAAGATCTCAGAGAAACTCTCTGCTCCAGGCTGAGGGCAGCAATTCAAACTACTCCCGATCCGTATCCAGAAACAGCAGTATCAACCCAGAAGAGCCCCGCGAAACCGATGAAAACCGAAGCGCCAGGCTTGCTGGGCCTGTCTCAATCAACAAGGCGCGTGGAAGTGTTGCACCCTCGATTTCTGAAGCCGAGGAGCTTGGGGAGCCGAGTCCTATGTCAGCTACTCTTTTTCCACGCAGGGACCCAGCGGCCGAGCCCAATCCCTGGGAACACCACCACCAGCAGCAGCAGCAGCAGCAGCCAAACCAGACTATGTTCGGCTCTGTCAAGCGCCAGGCCCCCGTTACGCCTCAACGAGCTGTCAGCAGCGAGTTTGACCAACGGCAGCCAACGCAGAATCAACCTGCCCAAACGCCGCCAGCTGATTCAGTTACCTACATGGGAGACGACATAGGACCTTTGCCTACCAGATTTCCAAGGCAGACTCCGCGATCGTACAGTACAAACGCCAGCCCGCTTGTCAGCCCGATGACTCCCGCTGTTCCTGAAAAGAGCTCGAGCAGATACCAGCACTCTCCTCCACAAGGGCCTGGGTCGCCATCCGGCAGTATCGGTGTTTTGTCTGTGCAGCGGCCTGCTGGCCAAAAAGATCGGGACGGATTGTGGCCATCACCAGAACAGAAGCATTCTCGCACACACCACACGCCAGCTTCCTCAATATCCTCCCACAAGCTGCGTGCGGCACGAGGTTCACAGGATAGTACGGCCACACAAGGCCTGAGAAACTTCGAGGAACTTATCCAAAGCAACGAGACCATTCAATACACGCTCACCCCCGACAATATGCGTGAGATAGAGGTAAGCCTTGACTGCTCTTGTTAAAACTGTCAATTGCACAAGGTGCTAATTCCAGATTAGGGATCTCCAAGAAGCATACAGTCTATTACACAAACGAAGAATCGGAGGGGTGAAGATGGTAGCCAGACCAATACTTCCGACCATCCTGCGCTTCCTTCGCCAAAGTCCCTTGAAGTCCGACGATCCAACTCTGTCACTCGTGCGACAGGACTTCGCTCGCACCCCGTCGAGCTGCCAGCAGGTGACGTTCTGGACAAAGCCCATCCGCCCATATCCATGGCTACCAGAACACGAGGAACTGCACCCCAGGCACGAGACGCAAGGCTTGCTCGTGAATCTGTCCTTGAATTTGCCGACTTTATCCGTGCCACGGGTCCCACCGGCGCCGACGGGGGACCAGTGCCTCCCAAAACAACCCTGAGGAGAAATCCCAGCCTCATGCGTGATCAGACAAGCATCGAACAGAGCCGTCCTTCTATGTCAGGCAGCATCGGCAGCAAAAACCGACTGCAGGCCCGTGATGCCACAGTCAATGGTGGGAACGATAATTCGGACTTGATCGATTTTATTCGCCAGGGCCCACCCAGCGCTGGCAACCACCGTATTCCGAGAACTGTTGCACCGTTCCGAACCACCATGGACTCTGACCAGATGTCTGCAGCAGTTGGAGGTGGCCGTGCTAGAAATGTCTCACTTCCTGACGCTCCGGACATGCGTGGTAGCCAGGCTTCCACGAACATCACCGAAATGTCAGCGCCTTCAGTCCAGTCTTCTGTCAACTCGCAGAGCGCGCTTCTCGGAACAACACCAGTCGTTACGCAGAATGGCAACCCATTCGACGAGCCAGATATGATGCCTGTCCGCAAACAACGTCGTGTCAGAGACCCATATGCAATTGATCTGAGTGATGAAGATGAGGATGACGACGATGACTTTGATTACGAACCACAGCCTTCACGAAAGCCGCCAGCAAAGGAGGAGAGCCTGATTGATTTCCTCAACAGTGCCCCGCCTCCGCCACCATCTGACCCAGTTCCATTCAACCTTAGCCACACAAAGTCAATGCCCGTTCAGCCCACTCGAGCACCCAAGAAGAAGGCGAGCACTCCCAGTCTTATAGCCCGCTTCCGCCAGAACAGCTCCATCAGCGCCTCGTCTCGGAGCCAGACAAATTCGCGCTCCGTGAGCAGCCGCTCGGGACCTCCGGCCAACAAGGGCTATGTACCTATCCAGGTCAATATTCCCACCGGAGGTGATTTGTACCCTTCGTTCGGATCGACCACTGCACCGGCTGTGCCCAGCATCCCAGCACAGCACTTGCAACGACCCAATGGCCGAGTACCCATGAAGAAGTTTGAACCCCGGGAAGCGGCCTCTACACCATCCAGGGGAACATCAGACCTGGCAGACTTTCTTCGATCTGAGCCACCACCGCCAATGTCAGGGCCTCCGGCTTGGGCGGTAGACCAAAACGAAGGCAATAGTTCCAAGCTCTTTGGGCGGCGCAAGAAGCGCATAGGATTCACCTAGAAGCCTACCATGCAGTACACAAACTCTCATTCTATAGGGCTGGGGCGGCATAAATCATGCCATAGCTACTCAAAAACCCTCTTCCCTCACCTCAAAATCGATCATCTTTGTTGTTATGGTGTGGGTTGGCACTTTGAAGATATTGATTATTTTGCATCATCCGATACCAGTTTCACATTGAGGGGCTCTTCTTGTATCTCTCTTCCTTTTCTCGTCTTACTTTTATTCTCTTCTTTTCCTCATTCATCTGTCTCTGTGATCAAGGTCCGGTTGCGATGAAAGAATATACCCGCATCGTTCAATTTGCATTACGTTTGTGTGGGATTTGGCTAGCCAAGCACAATAGGCTGGCGGCGAATGTTCACTTTGCCTTTTTTTTTGTTTTGTTTTCGTGGACTGCAGAATCTTGTATCTCCAATGAATGCGATTTTTCAATGTTTTTCAAGGAGTTTTGAGGACAAAGATGGAGAGCAGAGTGGTGGTATTAATTTTCCAGGGATACAAAGATTGTTTCTTTGTGGATATGAGATTATAATGCATAGTTGGAGAAGGGATTACGCCCAAAAATACAATGCCGAATTTGCAAATTATCACAGTATCGCTTTTTCTGACGTGATCTTCTTGGGGGACAAAGACTATCTCTCAATGTTCGTCTGAAGCGAGTGAGTCAATTGCATTGACTGTGATTAGATTCGGTCTTCATGCTTTGTTCACAGGGGCAAAGAGTCCCTCCCTTGTACCCCTTTTCCCGCGCCTGCCATATATTTGATCGGACTCAGTGGCGCGGCGGATGGCCCACAATTTCCGGACACTTTTACCACTGTCACTTCCAAAAACTGCCGTACTGAAAACGCAATTTGTCACCCAGTCGGTGAACATCTTTTTGCAGCGAAAAATACAGTAACTTTTTCTTCACGCAGCCGCAAGCTATCTTCTACGGCTCTTGTTCGGACAATATTCAATCTTGGAAGAGGGTAATGAAAATGGTACGTACAGATTTCTCTTGGTGATTTTCTTTTTACGAGAGGAGACAATTTGGTGCGAATGGACGTTTGCCAGTCGGGACGGACGGACCGAGGCGGAGCAAAGAAGCACAGCGCATAAGACGCTCGAAGACCAACGGACTGTCAAGAAGCTGGACCCCGACTTGCGGCTTGGGAATTGTCTTCAGCTCTTGATCCGCCAGCACAGAGAGAGTGAGAAGTGTGAGTGAGATAATAGGTCAAGCAAGGGATGCTTGACCGATCTTCGAGAGCTTGCATGTTTGGTGCGTGCGGCTGGTGTTTTGCGCACTCCAATCCTCAATCAATTGGGTCTGGTGAGGTGCCATTTTCTGGGAGTCGTTGCGAGTGGGGTATTGTTTGGATTCTCAAGCATGGCTAGTAAGGATGGGCGAGGTCTGGTCGTATGGTCGTATTTCTCCGCGGGTGCTGATGCGGCCAAGATTTGATGAGTGAGGAACTGCTTGATGCAAATTATCGTGGCTATGCGGGGAAATCTCGATTGAGAACGAGGCAAAAGAAGTCCAAGAGGAACAATGGATCATACTGGAAAAGGGGAAATATGGAAAGAAGACGAGACAGTGTGATAGCAAGGAGAGAAGAAGGTGGCCGGCCAGCGGTAACCCAAGCGGGCATCTGCGGGCCGATACTGGTGGACTGCCAACCAAGACACACAACCAGAGAGAAATGACAGAAAGGGACCTGGAAATCTGTGGGCTAATCATGTGATAACGTCTAGGTCCACGCCGATGCATCGACGTTCGCCGAGGGCGTGAGTAAGGAGGAGGCGCTGCAGCAGGTTGTCGAGCAAGCGGAGGGGTTGATATATGAACAGAGGAACTGGGTGAGTTAGTCTCGATATTCTGTTTGAACGTGGAAAATTGAGTTCGTATGGCCAAGGAAGAAGATACAGGGCTTGACATGCCTTGCTTCTACCAGATGAATCTCGTTGGATGGATCCATGATGGTCGTTTGAGCCGGCCGCTAATATTGAGTACTAGGTCGCGTAAGTGGAATCAACAAGTGACTGTTACTGGAGATTGTGTCCTCGTGTCATGCAAAATTGGTCAAGATCCGGTTCATTGGCGACCTCAAAGACAGTGGTTGACGATTTTCGTGTATGCAGTAACTTGGCCAACGCGGCGTCTCTTCTCTGGCACGCCTACAAGAGTCTGCCCTCGCCAAGCAAGGAGGTAAACTGGGCTGGTAAGAAGTCTTTATCCTTCCCTTGGAGTTCTAACCCTATCACGTCTCGTGACTCATCAATCCTCAGTTTCTGAACTCAAACCATCAACGCTTGCTAACACTACCCAAAACCAACAGGCTTCTACGTCCTCGACCCTTCATCCCACCCATCCCAGCCATCCCTCATTCTGGGGCCTTTCCAAGGCAAAGTCGCTTGCCAGACTATCGCCTTTGGCCGCGGCGTGTGTGGTACCGCAGCTGCCACTCAGCAAACGCAACTCGTTCCAGACGTCGACGCCTTCCCGGGTCACATTGCCTGCGATGGTGCCAGCAAGAGTGAGATCGTTGTGCCGATCACCATCGACGTTATCAGGTCTGAGGGTGCTGGTGCTGGTGTAGGAGCCGGCATGCCCATTCCTCATGTTGAGAAGAAGATCGTTGCCATTATTGACCTGGATTGTGCGGACAAGGATGGATTTGATGAGACGGACCGGGTTTGGTTGGAGAAGTTGGCCGCGCTTTTGGGGAGAGGATGTGACTGGTGATATGTTGGGGAAAGAAAGGCCTTGTCGGATGCGTATGCGGAGCATAGACTGGTGCTAAAGCGGGCCGTGGGCTTGGTGTTGGGAACAATGTGAGTTGAGGCACTGTTTGTCTGTGTCTTTTCTCTTTGTCTGTAAATACATGGTGGAAGGTGTACAATGTGAGAAGATACTCTTGTTGTGTCTTGTTACGGTTCCTTGACTCTTCTCTTGACTGTTAATGGAAGCTTGATGTTTTGCTCGAAGACATGAGTACCATAGACGGTGACGTGTCTGAGAAATGAAATAATAGAATCTATATCAAGATTTGGGCAATTCGTTATTGCTCGGGAAGTTCGTGCAATTGGCAATCATCACCATTGAACGGGTTTTTTTTG